>RYFJ01003197.1:0-30689 GCA_003991445.1 Oryza meyeriana var. granulata
TCGATTTTTTCCCCTTCTTTATAATCTTCGTGATCTCCAAAGATAATTCGAGTCATCTTGTCTGCACTTCACGGACTTATCACCAAAGTAGGCTGTGCGCTCCATGGACACCCAAAATCCTTGATCTATTACCCAGAGTTAATTGCTCAAAATTCTTCACACAACTCCAAAGGTAACACTGCTTGTCCATGGCGTTGCAGTAAACTTTTCCGACAAGCTGGCATCAGCCCAAACCACATTGGCTTTCGCTGGATGATAAGGATCGATGTCGTACTAGTCCTTGATCAGCTCTAACCATCTTTATGTGTCTAAGGTTCAGAATTGCTAAGAAAACGATATACTTTAAACTTTGTGTCTGTATAAACTTCGCTGCTGGGTTGCCGATAAGATAGTGTCTCTAAATCGTTCAGGGCATGTTTACTAAGCTACCAATTCCAATCATGAAGTAGATAATTATACTGCCAAAAATGACTAGGTGAACACCTTATCCTGATCGAAACACTAGATCTGGAAACCATAGAGAAAACCACTCTGTCCAAGTACAGTTTAGCCACTTGAGATGCAGTGAAAGGATGTTTCAAGGACAAGAAATGGGCAAACTTAGTAAATTGATCTACCACCACTATAATAACATTCTTGCCCTCAGATTGGCAAAGCCTTCTATTGAAATCCATGAGAAACATTTGCATGCTCCCTTGAGGAATAGACAATGGCTAAAAAGCCCCAGAGGCTTGGCACAGTTCATGCTTAGCCTGCAAACAAGTGACACATTGCTGAACAAACTCTTGAACAGCAGCTTTCAATCTAGAACAAGCCAAATAACTTGTTTAATACGCTGAAAGTAGCTTGAATAGTGGCCTCCGAGTGGCACCCCGCAGAACAATGAAATAGCAAAATTAACTGGGTTTGTAATGCAGAATTGGCACCTACCCAGAACTTGCCTTTAAATTTGATAAGACCATCCACTTAAGCAAAACATTGATCATTAGAACCCACCACTGCTAATTCTTGTAACAGAGTCTAGGCTTTAGTTTCAACCACATAGGAATTTTAGCACTTCGTGAATCCATAAGGGTTGGACCACTGAAACAAATTGCATAGCAAATAAATGACCCACTCTTGACAATGCATCAGCTGACTTGTTATCCACTCCTTTGTTATATTGATTTGTATTGCAGACCAATCAACCTAGTCATAGCCTTTTCCTGCATGTCAGGTTCCAGAGCTTGAGTATCCAATTAACATATAAGATTTGTGATCAGTTTTGGTCACAGAAAGGGACATTCTCAATAGATAGGCGCCATTTATCCACTGCCATCATGATAGCCATAAACTCTTTCATGAATTAATCTTTTGATTCATAACTCCTAAATATTTACTGTAATAAGCAATAGGGTGGCCTTCTTGAGACAGCACAAGCATCAGTTTCAATTACAAATGCCTTGGCAAAATCTAGTAAAGCTAAAACAGGAGTAGAGCTCATGGCCTGCTTCAAAACATCAAAGGGAGATTGAGCTGCTGAAGTCCAAGAGAATGATTTGTTTTTCTGCAGCAAAACAGTGAGAGGTTTGGTAATAATACTATAATGTTTCACAAACTTTCTATAGTAGCCTGTGAGACCCAAAAATCCACTCAATTCTGATACATTGCTAGGCACAGGCCATTGAAGCATCACACTAGTTTTTCCTGGATCAGTGTCCACACCAGAGGCAGAGATAATGCGACCCAAATAATCCAACTCTTGCAAGGCAAAGGAGCATTTGCTTCTTTTGACAAACAAGTGATGCTGCTTCAGAACCTCCAAAACCAATTCCAAATGTTTGACATCATCAGCTAGGGATTTGCTATAAATCAAAATATCATCCATAAAGATAATGGCAAACTCACTTAAGTACAATGCAAAAATTGAGGTCATGAGGCACTGAGAGGTTGTAAGGGCATTAGTGAGACCACAAGGCATCACTTTAAACTGAAAGTGTCCATGATGGGTTTTAAAGGCAATTTTCTGCTCATCCTCTTCTTTTATCCTTATTTGATGATACCCACTCTTCAAATCGAGCTTAGAGAAATATTTCGACCCAGCCAATCAGTTCATCTAATAACTCATCAATAATGGGTAAAGGAACTTGTTTTTAACTGTGACTGAGTTTAACTTTCTGTAATCAGCAAATAATCTTCAGGTGTTATCCTTCTTTTTCACCAACAAAACAAGGGAAGCAAAAGGACTTAAACTTGGTGTGACTAAACCAGCAGCAATCATCTCAGAAACTTGCTTCTCTATTTCATCCTTTTGAGCTGGTGAGTAAGGTCTGGAATTAACAGGGGCAACTCCAGGGAGTAATGTGATGGCACGATCAAAACTCCTATGTGGTGGTAATTGTGAAGTGTGCTGAAACACTTCATCATAATCAGCTAAAACCTTGTGAACTTCAGTGGGTAACGATTGCAAGGTGGTATCCTTGGATGACTGCACAACAGCTACAACCCAAATTTCATTGCTACTGTGCCACTTAGCCAATTGCTGTGCTGAAATAGGCTGCAAAGGTTGATTGTTTATTGGAATAGAAAGCACTCCCTGCAATTTAGCTGGTGTCCCCTTAACTTCAAATGCAATCCATTTATCCACCCAATTACACTGCATAGGACTACATTTGACTAAACAGTCCATGCCCAGAATGGCATCATAACCTCCTAAATCCAAAATTCCCATATCATGGCAAAAGGTATGCCCCTGTAACCACCACTCAAACTGAGTCACCTGTGTGTTACAGTGCATGGTTTTTCCATTGGCAATTCTGACAGACATGGGAGAAATTTGTTCCAAGGATAACCTGTCAACCATAGCAGAATTGACGAAACTATGGGAACTACGAAAATTAACATCACTTGATTCTGCACTGAAGCCCTCGAGTGGGTAGTTCCAATGTTATCCAAACCAAAAGCGTTAAGAGGCAAAAACATGTCCAAGTCATCACCATAATAAACACCTTCCATCACTGCATCTAGAATATCATCAGAAAGTATCACCTGCTGATCCACAGCCTCAGCCATATTGACCTGTGGAGCAGGGGGCATAACACACTGATGGTTTGGAGTATATTTCTCCCCACATTTGAAACACAGACCATTAATTCTGCGGTACTCCTTGATTTGTTGAGCTTTCCATAAATCTCCCGAAGCAAACTTCTGCTTGTAACCTCCCTTCTTCGCAGGTTCATCAGCACTAACCCATTTCCTTTTCCCTTCTTGAGCATCCTCCTTAGCCAGAGCTAAATGATAAGCTTGAGTCACCGAACTGGGTAACTAGGATTGGACATGTTGCCGCAAATCATCCCTGAGGCCCAACACAAACTGACTGACCAACCAAATTTCTCCTACTGTAGCATTTTAATACAATTGAATGTGATACAGCAATTGATCAGCTACTCTTATACTCCTCAACAGAGCCTGTTTATCTCATTTTCAACAACTCATTAGTCTTTATACGCCGAGTAGTAGCCTCAAACTCTCTCAGCACTGCATCCCTAAATTCTTCCCATACATGAATTCCCACCTTTTGCTTCCATGCTTGATACCAATGTGCAGCATTTCCTTTCAAATTCAGAGATGCAGCAGAGACCTCAAACCCTTCTGGAACGGAATAAATCTCGAAATAAGTTCTACAATTGTCCACCCACACTCTAGGATCGGCGAAAGAGGTTGAGACGGAGGCGAGGCAACGCGAAGGGAACCGGCGGCGGCGGATCGGCTGCGTCCTCCATGAAAGAGAGGGCGAGGCGGGCGGGAGGCGGCCTTGAAGGCGGTGAGGATTGACGGCTGCGACGGCTATTGTGGCCACAGGGGAGGGGAGAGGAACGGGCGGCTCTTGATGCAGATTAGGCAGCGCGCCGTCATGCGCGATGCAGCGACCGGACGCGACCGACGTGATGCGATGCTAGTTCTGCAAAACAAATGCCACAAACATGCAGGTCTAGCTAGCTGCTTTGCGCATGTCTCTGTTTGCTATTTTATTTACTTAGCACACATGTGAATGAGCAGGTGAAAGAAGTATATCAGCTTTTTGCATAATGTGAAGAACAATTCGACGCGCGCATGAATTCAGGGTTCGAATTTAAGCTTAGAATCAGGTCTCGAAAGCGATTCTGAAGAAAATGAAATTCGAGTAAATTTTTGAAGAAGGATTTCGAATTAAATTTCAAAGAAGAAATGGGATTTTTTTCGAAAATTAGGAATTATTTGAAATTGAAATGAATTCGAAATTGGCACGTGAAGTAATTTGTTTCAAGCAACGGGGAACTAGTATATCACTATTGCCTTGTGGTTGCAAACGTGACTATTATGCATGCCACTGTGCACTGACCTATTCTTTATGCACTAGCTTTGTATACAAGAGTGTGCTACATGTAGTTGTGCAAACTTAAACAACTATTAATATATCCGTGCCAATGCTACGACGATATCTAGTAATACAAATTGAATAAAGAAAAAACCCACACGCAATACATGTTCTCAATAACACATGCATATCATCGGAAATATATAATCACGTTTAAAAATTAGCAATAAAGGGAACGTACTTTGCAAAAAAATTGCAAATTAAAGGAAAATAAAAACATAATACTATTCAACATGCAGCTGAAATCCACGTGAAAATTAAAAATAGAACATCAGAAATACTATTCATTGGAAGCAATGCAAATAATCAAACCATATGCTTTATCCAATTATACAAAATCACATCCAACAGTACTATCTTATAAGGCAAATAAAACAGGCTTCAACATTAACCCGGTATGACAGGGAAGGACATTAACCCTGTATGGCAGGGAAGGATATAGTCCTAGTTGGACATATTCTATTCCTAGAAAAAAATCTCTTGGTCAGAGTCCGACTGGGATTCCTACTCTGTAACCCTGTTTCCCGGTATATAAGGGGAGGCAGGGCGCCCCTTAAGGGCAGGATCACTAAGATCACCAAGATCACAATTATACATCCTTAAAGGAAATACACCACAACTAGACGTAGAGTATTACCTCATCTCGAGGGCCTGAACCAGTATAAACATTTTGTGTTCCTTTGCAGTTCATCAAGTTTTGGTCTCACGAGTAGTCCCATATTATTATTGCCAGTGTAAAACATCGACAGTTGGCGCGCCAGGTAGAGGCATCGGCGAGATCATCTTTGACAAGCCTGATGGATTCGACCTCCGGAGTCGACGGCATCAACTTCTCTCCCGGGCAAACAATCAGCTTCGGGAGACTTGATTTCGTCACCGACAAGTTCGGCAACCTCACCCTGTCCGACTCGGATCTAACCCGATCGACCAGGAACCAAGCCGACTCTGCGCCGGTCGGCCCATGCAACGTTGCGGCAACCCTCATCGACTTGCTGCGGCAATCTTCAACATGTCTGGGTCTCGGGACAACTCTTTCTTTCGGTGTTCGACTTGGACTCAGCCTCGAACCAGCCGAGATCGGGCTAAGAAAAGAGGAGATTGTCAATCTCCCATTCGGACTCGGCATCGCCACGGATATCTTCAATCAACATCCGATGTGACAAACCCGATCCCCTGGAGTTCGACTCGGATACGGCCCAGAGCCACTCGAGGTCGGATCTAGGGAGGTCGGAGTTATAATCACCCCCATCAACTACTTTGATTCTGACTCCAAGTCGGACAGCAGGTTGGCAAGCTTCTCTTCGCCACATGAAGTCTTTATGATATCCAAGGGTTCAGCTCCCACTCAGGAAGCACGCCGACTACGCGAGCAGCAAGAGGAGGAGGCCCGTCGACTACGAGAACAATAAGAGGAAGAAGCAAGACGCCTGCATACCCGCAATGACGACCTGCGCAGGGCTGGGCGGACTGCTCAGCAACAAATCCTCCAAACCCGAGTCGATGACCACGACGTCTTCGTTACACCTCAACAAAACGTTGTAGCCGCTGCAACTCTACTGGATACACTGCAATTTGGGCCTAATCATCAGGCCACCCCGACTATAGCAAGGATAAAAGCCATGATCACTGCTGCTGCGTGCCAGCAGCATCAACAGTCGGGCATACACTCATACCGACTAACAAGTCGGCTTCCCCAACGGTAGTCTCATCCTCCTCAACGCGACGCCGAGTGGCCAGCTCCAGTCAGCCGCACATGGAGTCACGCCAGATGTCACTCGGCAACCCCAACAACAACCGGCGATGTCAAAACAACCGTCAGGACAACCAGGATCTCCGAGGCCGACTACAGCGTGACCTTCGGCAGGACATCAATGCTTAGTGCCGCGAACAAGAGGAAGACGAACTACGCCGACTGGAAGACGAGAACGAGCGCTTCGGCCTCCACGACGAGCAGTTTCACTGTCGCAGTCGAAGTCGGAGTCCTTACACAGATGAAGGTGTACCGGCCTTCACCCACGAGCTGCAACAAGTTGACTGGCCGTCAGGCTTCAAGCCGACTGGAATTGAAAAATATGACGGGAAGACCAACCCGAGTCTGGCTCACGGTCTACACTCTGGCAATCCGAGCAGCTGGAGGTGATCACAAGGCTATGGCTGACTACCTCCCAGTCGCTCTAGTCGACTCGGCGAGGACATGGATAACAGGATTTCCTAAGAGATCAATCGGCTCCTAGGGAGAACTCTGGGAACACTTCATTGACAATTTCCAAGGAACGTACGAGAGGTCATCTTCTGAGTACAATCTATATCAGTTGTATCAAAGAAAGAACGAGTCTCTTCGTGATTTCATCAAGAGGTTCTCTGAGAAGAAGAATTCAATCCCAATGATCAAGGATGAGGTCGTCATCGCCGCCTTTCGAAAAGGAGTCAAAGACACCCCCGTTCATCACTAAATTCACTCGGAAGCCTCCCAACTCTATCAAGGCTCTATTCAACATGGCGAATAAGTATACTGACTCGGCCGACGCTGTTGCTAAGGCCCTCGATGACAAAAAGGCACCATGACAGAAGAAGCAGAAGGACACCAATAACGCGGCCCCGACTAAGGCTAGGAACTGCAAACGCAAGTCGAACGACTTCATTGTGGCAGTCGATCACAAGCATCTTCAACCTCCTAGAACTAAAGATTATCAGAATGACAAGTGACATGTTCGGGGCTCACAAGCTTAAATGCAAAGATGGCATCCCCACTCCCAACTTGTGCAATACTGAACAACTAAGTTACTTTCTGATAAATATTTTCTTCCTTTATATGATATTCTTCACTCGGCCTCTCCAGTGCTGCAGCAGCTTACACCTAATAGGTGTACATTCTGCGCATTTTTTTGTTTTTGCTCTTAAAGATTGCAAAAGTACTCGAGTAGCATAAATTCCGATACGTGAAGCTCTACTCCATGAAATACGAACTCAAGTCACCCAAAACGTGTGTTTGGAAAAGAGCCATGAGCCGACTCCAGACGCTAGGGGGTTATGACTAGTCGGGCAAAGTGTTTAAACGTAAGGGGTCAACTACTTGGGGAAATTAATATCAATAAGAGGAGGAACACATATTTACATCAACTGTAAAATAGATCATTTTTCTTCGGGTAATTGTTTTCTTCATCAGATGCTACTTATCCGATATGTTTATAATGCAGAGCCAGTTCTGAATCTGCATAACAGGAACTCGGGGCTACGAGCCTATCTCCTATGTTCGGGGGCTGGACCAGTTTACCAAGATACACTTGGAGTGCGATGCTTCAAGAATCACTTGGAATGCTCCACGAGAGCCATTGTCCGAGTACTCGCACTAGTCGGGACTCATGTGTGGGCTAAAAACCGACCTCTGGCGCCAGTCGGAGCTCGAGTACCACTCGGCTGGGTGAGGTACGCCCCATGAGGGTCGCCAGCCGAATCCTACGCTAATGCTAGGTTCGGGTACCTTATTCGGTCACAACTCTGCTGGGTGAGGTACGCCCCATGAGAGTCGCCAGCTAAATCCTATGCTAATGCGAGGTCAGGTACCTTATTCAGCTAACAACCGACCTCCGGTACCAGTTGGAGCTCGGGTACCACTCCGCTGAGTTGGGTACGCCCCATGAGGGTCGCTAGCCGAATCCTATGCTAATGCGAGGTTCGGGTACCTTATTCGGCTAATATAACCGACCTTTGGTGTCAGTCGGGGCTCGTGTACCACTCGACTAGGTAGGATACGCCCCATGAGGGTCGCTAGCCGAATCCTATGCTAATACTAGGTTCAGGTACCTTATTTGGTCATAACTCTGCTAGGTTGGGTACGCCCCATGAGAGTCACTAGCCGAATCCTATGCTAATGCAAGATTCGGGTACCTTATTTGGCTATAATTCTATTGGGTAGGGTACGCTCCATGAGGGTCGCTAGCCGAATCATATACTAATGCGAGATTCGGGTACCTTATTCGGCTTTGCTGAAGTCAGAGAAGACCTATATCGTCAAAGCGCATCCGGAGTTCTCATGCACTACGTCACACCTGAGGAGGGCAAGCAGATCCTGCAATATATCTACTCGGGCATCTGTGGCAATCATGCTGCATCCAGAACATAAGTCGGAAAGTCTTGCGGACAAGGATTCCTCTGGCTGATTGCGGTTACCGACGCTGGAGTACTCATCTTGACATGCGAGGGATGCTAATTTTATAGGGCTGTGCTGGATAAGTCGGTTTAGACTGGCTTATTCAGTAATAGGCCAAAGATATGAGTTTCTCGATAACACACTCTATTGGGCCGCTCGCTGACTGTGTTAAAATCACAGTGCAGGTGCTATTCACAGAAACCGATTAAATAATCAGATATGCTTCATACTAAGTCTACAACTGGGTGTATACATCGGGCATCTGCATTATTTACCAGGTATTGAGGATATATCCTTATAAGGATCGACAGCTGGTCTCCATTAAAATTGGGGATGCAGGTATCTCTCAAGTACACCTGACTACGTATTGGGTTAAAATCCATAAAGTGGTACTCGGTTTACATGCTTAGCTATTATTTGCCATGAACAAAAATCATTCCAGCTGACATGATGCCGAATAGTCTCATATACCAGTAGTACACTACTCGGGAAAGACTATAAGGTTAAAGATATTTGACTTTATGTTTAATTGTTTCACAATTAAGCACAAAGTCGGGGGCTACACCTAATAGGTGTGCCTATTCGGTGCACACTATTTATATTTCTACATGAAGCCCTTCATAACCTCGTTGCCAGCTGACATGAAGCAAGACTTAGGAGAAGAAGCACTCGGACAAAGAGTACTCGGGAGCAATGCACTCAGGAATTCTTCACCGTGGAGGATGAGCACTCCGCATCAGCTGTGACTTAACTATGAAGGTATCAGGGGCTACTGTCAGTGCCATGGGCCCTGGGTACCTCATGAGAAGCTATTGGGCCACTCGGACAAAGGATGAATCTAACCTTGTAATTAGGGATACAATAGGACTCGGCATATATAACCCTGTACGACAGGGAAGGATATAGTCCTAGTAGGGTACATTGTATTCCTAGAAGAAAATCCTTGGGTCGGAGTCCGACTGGCATTCCTACTCTGTAACCCTGTCCCCCGGTATATAAGGGGATGCAGGGCGCCCCCTGAGGGCAGGATCACCAAGATCAAAATCATACATCCTCAAAGGAAATACACCACAACTGGACATAGGGTATTACCTCATCTCAAGGGCCTGAAACAGTATAAACCTTTTGTATTCCTTTGCAGTCCATCAAGTTTGGTCTCATGAGTAGCCTCATATTATTATTGCCGGTGTAAAACATCGACACCATGTGTGCCATCACATGCAAATCTTAATGAAGCATATGACCTTATTTATTCCTGAGGTTTTTGCTGCTCTAAAACACCCCCTTTAGAAACTGCCTACATCATTTCACATAACATGCTAACTATACTCTTATCCATCAGAAAAAGGATTGGATAGCTACCGAGATCAACCTTCCCAGAATTTGAGGGGAATTAGCCATCTTTTTGATAGCCGAAGTTATAAATCCTAAAGGATGCTTCCATCTAAAAAATACGGCTTAAATTATCACTTTGTTTGAACTTGTCATCTTTGTAACTTAATTTATTCACTTGTGCTGAAAATTTACTCTGCTCTATGTGCTTTCAGTTTATGAATATATGTGACTTATATATGTGATTATATAAAGTTTATGACTTATATAAGATGTATGTGCAATTGTGGATGTTTGTATATACCTTCCTTTTTATGATATGCACTAACTATTACTTCTTTCAAATTTTAAGGAACTTCATAGGATGTGTCGTCTTTATCTATTCAAGGCGTTGCTTCCCAATGTTTGATAATTTCATCTATTCATTCCACTAGTGGTATATTGCGTAACGAGAACTCTTTGCATATGTATATGATGATGTGGTTATGTGAAGGGGTATATGTAAATGTACTTCTGTGTGAATGATTGGTTGTATGTGCATATATTCTGTTATATATGAAATATGCCATTTTTTAGAGGTTACCTAAGGCTAGCCAATAAAATAGATTTTTTTAAAAAAACATCATCATTGGTGGGTGATAATTAAAACCCGTTAAAGATAACCAGCATCTGTGACGGGTACACAATACAACCCGTCACCTGTCATCTTTGACGGGTGGTAACCACACCCATCATCAATGACTAAATCATATTTGATGGGTTGTACATTCTACCCATCACAAATGGGTCATCTATGATGGGTGGTAAATCTACCGGCCGTGGGGGTGGCCACATCTTTGACGGGTTATAGACCACACCCCTCACAGATGGGTCCAAAAAAAATGCTCTATCGCCTCCGTGCGGAGTTTCATGTGTCGAATGCCCACCGGGTCATTCAAGACTTTGTGTGTGCCTGTGTAACTTGTCAGTGGCATAAGGCCAAGCACCTGCACCCGCCTAACCTCTGTCAGGACTCAAACTAGGACCCTCTATGTATACTATGCTAGACCAGGATCATGATAGCGCACACAGTTACAAAAATTATATTGCAGCCAACATCATGAACAACAACTAACCTTGATTAATAGATTGACTGTGATAAGCTTTAAGGCTCCAATGTTTACACTTATTATGCCACGAAAGGCCTAGCAAAAAGATAAAGATTGCACAGTAAAATAAATAAATGCGCAGAAGCTCTATCAACTTGCCACAAGCAGTCAACTAGGGCACATGGCCTAAGTGTCATCTTCCAAACAATGGATGCTTCTCCTCTGAATTTGGGGGAATTGCAAAGTGAGTATATAGAATACTCAGCAAGTGCACGGAAATATGCATATGCATAGGCTAACAAAGAGATGCAATGGCTATTTTGCATAACACAGCAACTGCATTTAAAACAGTTTAAAAACAGATAATTGAACAATAGTTATAAATAACGTAAGTCTCCCAACCAACCATCCCAACCATAAAGGTGTACAGCAACTACATAGAACGACACAACTATTTAATTAATTCACTTAGCACACAAATCCTTCCCAAAAGTAAAAGTTTTCACAAAATACCCCTCATGTGAAATCCCCGAGCATGTCCATGACCATGGACGTGGCTATTCGAATAGATTGATTTAACACTCTATAGAGGTTGTACAACTTTACTCACAAGATACGTCATCCTTTTGACGGCCAATGCATATTGTTACACTACATGATGTGTGTGGCCTAGGAATCCGTAACAAAGCTTTTTGAAACCTCGCCTCAATATTGCCTTCCCTTAATTGACCAGGGCAACTTGCCAACATCTCTAGTAGCACACAACTTAAGTGGCAGACCAAGAGCACATAGTTGGCTCTTGAGTAGCTACCGAACACATAGCATATAGTAAGGGCCCACACAATGCCTTACCACCTACCTAGGTTCACACATAACCATCCATCGCCCCAATCAAAATCATTTTTACCCACCAATTCATTACTACACGGTGCAACACATGCAATTGGAGAGATAGCACACAGCCACACAATTCATATGAAACAATGATAAGCATATCATTAATCAAAATTATTTTGCTTGGAAAACAACTTAAGCCAGGCTAAGCATAGCTACTCTACCCTGAGTTGAGTCCCAAAGTTCAACTCATAAAATATAGCTACGGTGATAAGGTATCACAGGTAATCAATAATAATCAAGGCATGAAATGATAGCAAATAGGCCATCCTAACTGATACGATAATTTTCAAACAAATAATGCATGGTTTCAAACAAAAAATTTGTAAACTGGGATCAACATGATCAAGGGATGCACTTGCCTTGCTCCAAGCACTGTTCCTGCACTACATCTTTGGTTGTGACAAACTGCTCCTCGGCACCAACGTTCATAAATGAGAAACAAATAAACAAATAGAAAAGGCAAACTAAATAACATCAAATGGAACAACAAACTGAACCATGAGGTAGAGCTAGATTTTAGAAAAATTTAGAAAGAAGAACGGGTCAAATCAGAGTTCGAACGAAAAGTTATGGTCTCCGGAAGTTTAAATTTAGAGAAAATCAGAAAGAAAATTGAAAAGAAATATTATCAGGAATATTATCTGAAATTTAATTTAGAAAAGAATTATTTTTGGTTCGATAATGGAGGTAGGGCCCATTATCAGTGACCCGGCTCATGGTGGACTCGGTCTATGGACCGAGGGAGAAGGACTTCAATCGACCCAGTGACGTGGGTGCCACATGGCAACACATGGACGGAGGAGACAATGTGGCGGATGAGGTGGCTTGACGACATGGCAACTAGGGTTGACGTGGCACCAGATCGAAGGGTTATGAAGATCAGACAGCTCTAGACGAATCTAGATGATCCGATGGTCGAGATTGGGTCGAGATTTATGGACGGACAAGATGGATCAGATTACTATTGGGTGGGGTCCACTCGTCGGTAACAGAGGAGAGATGCGGCGCAGTGTGGCGAGGCAGGGAACCCGGCGGTGCGGCGGGTTTGATAGCAATGGCGCTGAAGTGCGGCATAGACGGAGGGATGTGGCGAGGCAGAGGTAGCGGCTGGCGTCCAAAATGGTGGCACGGCGTGGCTCGGAGCGGTGGCACAATGGTGATGCTGGTAAAGCAGAGGCGGCACTGGAGTTCAAGAAGACGGAGGTGGCAAGGGAAAGAACTTCGGTCTTGGAGCTCACCGGCGGCGGGCGAAACTCGCAGAGGCAACAACGACGATGATCGGCTCTTGATGGCGGGGACGGCGATTTGAAGAAGATGAGCGACGGCGTCGGCTTGGAGTGCGGCGGCGGAAGGCGTCGGTGTCGATGCTTTGCACCGGCAATAATACTATGGGGCTACTCGGCGACCTGGAATTCAGTGGATTGCAGAGGAAGACAAGAGAATTATACTGGTTCAGGCCCTCGATGTGAGGTAATACCCTACGTCCAGTTGAGGTGTTATTCCTCTGAGGTGGTTTTGCGATCAATGATCTTGCGTGCCCTCATGGGGCGCCCTGCCTCCCTTTATATACTAGGGGACAGGGGTACATGGTAAGGATCCCAGTCAGATACGACCAAGGGATTTCCTTCCTAGAGATAGAATCCTATCTGACTAAGGCTATGTTTCCTTATTGTACAAGGCACAGCCTGCCGGGTGCTATCTTATCTCTAATTACATGATCTGGCCCATCCTCTATCCGAGTGGCCCATGTGCTGGTAATGAGGTACCCGGGGCCCATGGCTCCCACAGTAGCCCCTGAGACCTTCATAGCTGAGTCACAGCTGATGCCGAGTGCTCATCCTCCACGGTGAAGGTTACCCGAGTGCGATGCTCCCGAGTTCTCTTTGTCCGAGTAAGTCTTCCCGAGTCCTTCTTCATGTCAGCTGGCAGCGAGGCTATGAAGGGCTTCATGTAGATATATGAATAGTGTGCGCCGAATAGGCGCACCTATTAGGTGTAGCCCCCGACTTTGTGCTTAATTGTGAAAACAATTAAACATAAAGTCAAAGATCTTTAACCTGGAAGTCTTTCCCGAGTAGATTACTACTGGTATATGAGACTCTTCGGTATCATGTCAACCGGAATATAATTTATAGTCTTGCCGAGTAGGAGACTACTCGTATATAGGACTCTTCGACTTTATGTCAGTCGGAATATGAGTTTATAGTCTTTTCCGAGTGGCGTCCCACTCAAAAGCTAGACTCTTCCGCATCATGTCAGCGGGAATAGATATTTATAGTCTCTCCCGAGTAGTGCACTACTCGAAAGTTGACTCTTCAGCGTCATGTCGGCTGGGATAATGTCGCTCATGGCAACTAATGGCTACGCATGTAGGCCGAGTACCACTTTATGAAAATAAATCCATTACATGGTCAGGTGTTCCCGAGAAAGATACCTGCATCCCCAATTTTAATGAAGACCAGCTTGTGATCCTTGTAAAGATATATCCTCGAGACCTGGTGGATAAAACCGATACCCAAACATATATGTTTAGCAGTAAGGCTTTCATGAAGCATATCTGTTTACCTCATCGATTCCTGTGGGTAGCACCAGCGCTATAATTTCAACTCAGCCTGCGGGCGGCCCACATGGTGGAGCATGCTACTGTAGGAACTCATGTCTTGTCGGCCCAATACCAACTGTGCAGGCCTGGGCCCATCTATTCGGAACAGGCTATAAAAGGATGGGGAGAGAGAAAAAGATTCCGTCGTCTTCCCCAAAGCAGCCAATCTCTTCGTCTTCCACCTTCGCGCCTAGCTTTTCGCCTCCCGCCCGGCTAGGGTTAGCAGCAGCCGTTCCCCACCCGGACTCGGGCGATTTCAATCCTCTTCGTTTATTCCAAGCCCCTGATTTGCTTTCCCCCAAATCACACCACCTCCAATCATGCCGAAGGCGACGAATCCTGCGGGTGCGCCAGGGAGTTCTTGGCCGATCTCGGATTGCGGCTCGGTGAAGCTGAGACGGCTGGAGAGCGAGCTGAAGTTGCCCAGCCAAGAAGTGATCCGTTGGCGGTCGGCGAGGGATGAGTCGAGCCCCAACCCCCGGCCTGGTGAAACGGTAGTTTTCGCCTCTTTCTTTGATCGGGGCTTGTGTCTTCCGTCGTCTGATTTCTTCCGCCGCATCCTTGATTTCTACGGGCTGGAGTTGGGGCATTTAAATCCCAACTCGATCCTTCAGATCTCCATATTCGTTACTCTTTGCGAGTGCTTTCTGGGTGTTGAGCCCCATTTCATCCTCTTCCGACACTTGTTCCATGTCAAGCCCCAGCCTTCCAAGAGTAATATCAGTGTGATTGGGGGGGCTGGTCTTCAACTAAGGAGTGATGGGAAGAAAACGTATATCGATTTGCCCTTGAAATCTTCTCTGAAGGGCTGGCACAAGGAGTGGTTTTACTGCACCGATCTAGCTCCTTCCTTGCGCCAGTTTACTGGCATGCCGCCGGCAGTGTTGCCAAGCTGGTCCTCAGAGCCAACCTTTGAAGAACTGGGCTAGGCACATATATTGCTGACGAAGATAGATGACCTCAAGAAGGCTGGCTTGACAGGGCCTTGGGTGGCTCGTCGCTTTCTGACGAGGCGCGTCCAGCCGCTGAAGTTGAGAAGCGCCTTCGGCTGGGCCTTCAAAGGTAAACACGATCCCGACCGAGTGAGCAGCGAGACGGCGGACAAGGGGGCAGTGACCGATACCTTGTTCGGCTACTTCTCCGAAGGGGTCGTTGCCACCGAAGATGATAACCGCCGAGTTGCTGCCTATAGCTTCATCCGGCCGCGGACCAAGGTAACCTTCTACCTTCTTCTGTGGTGAACGCCTGTGGAACGGTGATTGTTCAACCTGGCGTGATGGAATCTTGTCGACTTGCTTGTAGTGGCATGAAGAATTTGATGAAGACTCTCGTCCATTGTCGGCGGTCGCGTCGAGGAAGAGGCCGAGGAGTCCCTCTGCTGACCAACCCGACTCCAAGAGAGCGGGGAAGAAGCCGATTTTATATCGGGGCGAGGGGGCCATGACAGCGCGCGCCGTGAGCGGCAGCTTGAAAATAAAGGACACCGCTGCCACAACGCCCACGCGGTCGAGTCCCAGGCTGAGATCAGCAGGCTTGGGCTCGACGTTGTCGTACTCAGCAACAGCGCCACCAAGGGGCCGACCAGAGCAGAGGCCGATTGGGGCGAAGGAACCCGAACCAACCATGCCAGAGTCAGGGCCGACTCAGGCTGATACGCCTCTGCCATCGATGACACCGACCGGGGCGACTGCTGATGCTAGCGCTTCGCCGGGGAGTGGGCAGGCTGGCAGGAAGCTGAAGTTCTCCAAAAGGTGCGTTATCCCGGGTCTTCTGTAGTCGTTGTACGTTAGAGTACAGTCCTGATGTCTTGCTCCGTCGTGCAGGAAGCGGGCCGATATCGATCTTAAAAAGGTCGATCCATCTGCTCCACTTGATGAGCCTGCCCCAGCCGAGGCAGTGGCGGCGAACACACCTGTTGAGCCGGTGGCCAGCCCGGTTGCTGAGACCGAGATGGCTCCGACTACAGGGCCACCGCCGCCACCCGACCGAGAGGTGGCTGTTGAAACCGAGGCCCCAGCCCCCGAGGCACCGTATGTCACGGAAGCGGGAGACGGAGCTCCCGAGCTGGTCCCCGATGTTGTAGGGGAAGGCGGTGCCGAGGCCAGGACCCCGTCGCCATCGTGGTTATCGTCATCACCATCATCGCCGCTACCGCCACCGCCGGAGATCCCTCACTTGCCTCGGATCGAAGCTCCCCCACGCGTGATGCCCCGGACCTTTACATGGACCACTCGCGACGGCACTATGAAAAGCTTCAGGCTCGATGAAGTCGTCGCGAGGAGGGAGCGCGAGAGCCTGCTTCGTGCCGCCATCAACGGGTCCCAAGGGGTCGCGGTATGATTCTTGTAGTGAAGCTCCAGCAATCTTCTTGTCTTGATGTTTGACTCTGTCGTCGATTTGTTCCTTGTCCCGAGCAGAAGCTCGTTGACCGCAACGAGGCGATGACGGAGATCCTGGTCGAGATGGCTCCCCACCTCACGGAATTGCAATAGCTCCGGGCATTGAAGGCCGAGATGGAGGTGCGTCACACGAGGAGGGAGGCCTGGCTGAAGAGCGGCGCCGATCAGCTCAGGGCAGAGACATGGGCCCTAGCCGAGAAGATCAGAGGTAAAATTCCAGAGCATATCTTCCCGACTGGACCGTTGATGTATTCATCCAGCTACGTCGATCCCGACTGCTCGGTGGTGTCATGACTGCACGATTGAGCTCTTGGCTAATCTGTGGTGCAGACCTCGAAGCGGAGTTAAAGACCCGAGCGGAGAGGGAGTCGCAGCTGAAGGAGGCCGAAGAAGCCAAGGCCGAGCTTGAAAGGGTCAAGGCCGACCTGACAAAGGCCAACACCGAGCTTGACCGGGAGAAGTCCGAGTTGGAGAAGGCCGTCGTCAAGCTCGGTAAGGAGAAGGCCGAACTGGAGAAGACCGTGGCCGGGTGGGAGGCTGACTACGAAAGTAAGTCCTCAACCCGACTGTGATCTCAGCCAATCCATTAGTCACCCTGTGTGTAGCCGAACTCTGACAAGCTTTCTTGCCGACCAATCTGGGCAGGCATGAGGGCCAACGTCCAGGCCCAGTACCGGTTCTACACGGAGGAGATAAGATCAATCAGGGAGTCACGGGAGGCCCTCGTCGGGTCCATGAAAGGGCTCCTTGACCTTGTAGATCCCCGCCCGGAGGGGACCAGCTGTAGCAGAATTCCTTAGATAATGGGACGTCTCGAGGACGCGCCGAGTGCCCTGAAAAGGTACTCAGACGAGCGGGTTGCCGCCGGCGTGGCCCAAACCCTAGCAATGACCAAGTCCATCTACCCGAGGGCGGACATTGAGGCCATCGGGGAGGGATTTTTCGAGGAGACGATGCCCGAGGAAGCGCTGGAGCTGATCGCCCAGGCGAAGCCGACTGCTGAAGCGATTACCCGAGACCTGGGTCTGTAAAGGCAATACATTTTGTAGTCGGTATATATATATGCTTTCATATACGATCATGTGTAAATATATGTGTCGTGCCGCCAAGCTTATTATTCGGTTGTCATTAGCTTTACCCGACCATGTAGCATGCACCGAGTTAGTCCGATAAAACTTGATAAAAAATGTTCGGAGTAAGATGCTGTACTCGGGCGAACGCATCAGTCGTGGCAAGGCTTCATAACCGGGGTAAAATAAGCTTGTATGTTATTGACAGAACACATATATACATGCAGCCCCCGACTCACTGCTCGGTTGAAACAAGCGGCGTAGTGAGTCAGGAAAAACTGTACACATGGAAAATGTAAAACTCAGGTATAGAAAGGACGTAGCTGTTCTATATTCCATGAGTTGGTGATGAGGACGCCGTCTTTGGTCTTCAGTCGGTAGGCGCCTGGCCGCGTGACCTCGGCTATAATGAACGGCCCTTCCCAGATGCCTTGTAGGACCATGCCGTTGGCTCGCTCAACCTGCCCGTTGCTCCGCCGGTGTGCCACAGATGCATAGCAGATCTTGATGCCGAAGTCGTCGCAGAAATCTTGGAATAGGCCCACCGCGAACTGAGTGCCGTTGTCGGTTATGATGCGGTTAGGGACCCCAAACCGGTATAGTATACTCAGGATGAAGTCCTTTGCTCGTGCCGCTGTGATTGTTGCGACGGGCTTAGCCTAAATCCACTTGGTGAATTTATCCATTGCGACGAATAAATGCGTGAACCCTCCTGGCGCTTTCTTGAATGGCCCGACCATGTCGAGCCCCCATACTGCGAATGGCCAGGAAATAGGGATAGTCTGGAGTTCCTGGGCGGGGAGATTTGTCTGTCTTGCGAAGAACTGGCAACCCTCGCACTTGCGAACGATGTCTTTGGCGTCTGTGACTGCGGTGGGCCAGAAGAATCCCTGCCGGTAAGCCTTTCCGACTAACGTCCTGGATGCAGCGTGGTTGCCACATATGCCCGAGTGGATTGAATGCAGGATCTGCTTGCCTTCCTCGGTGGTGACACAGTGCATGAGGACACCGGATGCGCTCCTTCGGTACAGGTCTTCTCCGACTAGCAGGAAGCTTTTGCTTCGACGCTTGATCTGCTCGGCTTGACTGCGATCTTCTGGGAGTTCATCGTCCAGGAGGAATTTGAGAACAGGACCCCTCCAGTCTTGACATATGTGCAGCACTTCATCGGTGGTCGGGGTAGGCTCGCCTCCCGACTGCTCTTGTGCCGGTTTCTTCTTGACTGATGGCTCCATAAGTTGCTTGACAAAGATTCCAGTTGGAACTGATTCTCGCTTGGATCCCATGTTTGCCAGCTCATCCGCCGCGTCGTTGTATTGACGTAGGACGTGCGTGATTTCCAGCCCGTCGAACTTGTTTTCCAACTTGCGGACCTCCTGGCAGTATGCCGCCATTGTGTCGTCGAGACAGGTCCAGTCTTTCATGACTTCGTTGACCATGAGTTGGGAGTCTCCGCGCACAACCAGTCGACGTATGCCGAGTGATATGGCGATGCGGAGCCCGTGAACAAGTGCCTTGTACTCGGCGACGTTGTGGGAAGCCGGGAAGTGGATTTGTAGTACGTACTTTGTGGGTGCCATGGGCCCCGGGTACCTCATGACAAGCATATGGGCCACTCGGATAGAGGATGGGCCTAGCCTTGTAATTAGAGATATAGCTAGATTCGGCAGACTTCGCCTTGTATAGAAAGGAATATACAGTCCTAGTTGGGTACGTTATATCTCTAAGGGGAGATCTCCTAGTCGTAATCCGATGGGGACTCCTACCTTGTAACCTTGTCCCCCAGTATATAAGGGGAGGCAGGGCGCCCCATGAGGGCAGAAGAGCTCATAGAAGCACACGGCCATACAGTTCATCAGAACTACCACCGTATATCCTCAAAGGAATACATACAAACTGGACGTAGGGTATTACCTCACATCGAGGGCCTGAACCAGTATAAAATTTCCTTGTGTTCCTTTGCAATCCACCGAGTTTCCATCTGCCGAGTAGCCCCATATATTTATTGCCGGTGTAAAACATCGACAGTTGGCGCGCCAGGTAGGGGCTTCGGCGCGATCTACATCTACAAGCTCGATGGATCCAGCAACCGAAGTCGACGGCGGCAAACTCCCCCCCGGAGATACAATCGCATTCAGAAGCCTTGACTTCGTCGCCGACCAGATCGGCAATCTCACCCCGGCCGACACGGACCCGATCCAACCGGCCGAGGAACCAGCTGACTCCGCGCCAGTCGGCCCACACGACACTGCGGCAATCTTCGACGACATGCTGCGGCGATCTCCAATACGCCCGAGTCCAGGGACAACTCTTCCTTTCAGTGTTCGACTCGGACTCGGTTCTAAGCCGGCCGAGATCGGGCCGAGAAGGGAAGAGATCGTCAACTTCCCGTTTGGACTCAGCGACGCCGCGGATATCTACAATCTACATCCGACGCGGCAAACCCGATCCCCTGGAGTTCGACTCGGATACGGCTCCGAGCCGCTCGAGATCGGATCTAGGGAGGTCGGAGTTGTAATCACCCCCATCAACTATTCCGACTACGACTCTCAGTCGGACTACGACTCCCAGTCGGGATTCCGACTCCAAAGTCGGATACCAGCTCGGCAAGCTTCACTCCGCCGCGAGAAATTTTCATGGCATCCAGAGGCTCTACTCCTATTCAGGAATCATGCCGACGACACGAGCCACAAGAGGAGGAGGCCTGCCGACTGCAAGAACAACAGAGGAAGAAGCAAGACGCCTGCACGCCCGCAACGACGATCTACGCAAGGCTGAGCAAACCGCATCAAGCAGCAAATCCTCCAAACCCGAGTCGGCGACCACGATGTCTTCGTTACTCCCAACAGAACTCGTGGCCGCTACAACCCTACTGGACACAGTCCAGCTTGGGGCCTGATCATCAGGCCACCCCGACGATCGCAAGGATAAAAGCCATGCTTACCGCTGCTGCATGTCAGCAGCACCAATAGTCGGGAGATACCCTCATACCAACCAACCGGTCGGCATCCCCAATGGCAGTCTCGTCTACCTCAAAGCGACGCCGAGTGCCGGCTCTAGTCAGCTGCACACGGAGTCACGCCAAACGTCATTCGGCAACCAAACAACAACGGCAACGTCGAAGTGACCGTCGGACAACCAGGATCTCAAGGCCAACTATGGCGTGATCTTTCGGCAGGACACCAATGCTTGGCCACGAACGAGAAAAGACGAGCAACGCCAACTGGAAGACGAGAACGAGCATTTTCGGCCTCCACCACGAGCGGTTTCGCCGCGTAGTCGGGGTCGGAGTCCTCATGAAGACGAAGGCATACCGGCCTTCACCCAGGAGCTACAACAGGTCGACTGCCGTCGGGTTTCAGCCTACAAAGCATCGAAAATACGACGGCAAAGACCGATCCCGAGTCCTGGCTCACAGCATACACTCTGGAAATCCAAGCTGCTGGAGGTGACCAAAGTCATGGCTAACTACCTCCTAGTTTGCTCTAGCCGATTCAGCGAGGACATGGCTACAGGACCCAGGCAATCAATCGGCTCTTGGGGAGAACTTAGAGAGAGGAAAGTCATCACAATTTCCCAGGGAACATACGAGAGGCAATCTTCTGAGTAACGACCTATATCAGTTGCGTAAAGGAAGAACGATCTCTTCGTGTTTATCAAAAGAGGTTTTCTGAGAAGAGGGAACTCAATCCCGGGAACATCAAGGATGAGGTCGTCATGCGCCGCCTTTAAAAAAGGGTCAAAGACACGTCGTTCATCGACAAATTCACGCGGAAGCCTCCCTAAAAATAACTCTTTCTTTGTCAAGGGCCCTATTTCGAACATGGCATAACAAGTACCGACTCGGCCCAAGCTGTTGCCGAGGCCCTCGATGAAACAAGTCCCCTGACAGAAGAAGCGGGACGACACCGACGACGCGGTCCCAACTAAGCTGGGAAATCGCAAACGCAAGTCAGACGGCTCCATTGTGGCAGTCGGTCACGACCGCTTCGACCTTCAACAACTGAGGATTTGAAACAAACAACAAGTGACATGCTCGGGGGCTCACAAGCTCAGACGGATGGCATCCCCATCCCCAAATACGATAGCTTAAGTCGCTTTTCTGATAAAACATCTCACAACTCGGCCTTGCTAGTGCACAGCCGCTCACCTAATAGGTGTTATAAGCCGCGCATTTACTTTTTTTCCGTTTTTTGTCTTAAATGATTACAAAAGTACTCGAAGTTTAGCATAATCGATCGTTGAAATCTGCTCCATGTAAGACAAACTCAAGTCACCCAAAACGCGTGCCTGGGAAAGAGCCTGAGCCCAACCTCCCGACGCTAGGGGGCTATATGACTAGTCGGGCAGAGTGCTTAAACGTAGGGGTCAACTACCGAGGAAATTAATATCAAAAAGAGGAAGAACGTATTTAACATACATTGTAAAATACATTTTATTCGGGTGATTAATTTTTTCCATCATCAAGATGCTAACTCTCCGATATTTTTTTATATTGCAAGGCCCAGCTCCGGATATGCGTGCACAGGAACTCAGGGCTGCGAGCCTATCTCCTACGCTCGGGGCTGGACAAGTCTGTCCAAATTCAGACCTCGGGATGGCTCATGAGGGCTACTTACTGAGTACTTGCCGCCAGTCCGGGGGACGTCATCTTCCTCGGCTACGCCTCCATGCGAGCTATATAACGGCCTCCGGCGCCATAGTCGGGCTGTGGTACTACTTGGCTTAAGTAGGGTCGCCCCATGGAGGGTCGCAGCCCGATCCTACGCTAATGCTAGGTTCGGGTACTTATTTCCGGCTTTTACCGAAGTCAGAGAAGACCTATGTCGTCAAAGCACATCCCGGAGTTCCATGCACCGCGTCACACTGGGGAGAGCGAGCAGATTCTGCATATACCTACTTAGGCGTCTGTGGCAACCAAGATGCATCCAGAGCATAAGTCGGAAAGACTTGCGAATAAGGATTTCTCTGGCTGATTGGGTTACCAACACCAAAAACTCATCCTGACATCGATGGATGATACTTCCTAGAGCTATGCTGGATAGGTCGGCTCAGGCCGGTTATTTGGTAGCAGCCAACAGATATGAGTTCCTACGGTAGCATGCTCCATGTGGGCCGCCCAGGCTGAGTTGAAATTATACGCGCTGGTGCTACAACAGGAGCCGATGAGGTAAACAGATATGCTTCATGAGAGCCTTATTGCTAAACATATATGTTTGGGTATCTGTCTTATTATCCGCCAGGTCTCGAGGATACATCCTTACAAGGATCACAAGCTGGTCTTCATTGAAATTGGAGATACAGGTTTCTCTCGAGTACACCTAACCACGTTATGGAATTTATTTTTCATACAGTGGTAACTCGGCCTATATGCGCGGCCACCAGTTGCCATGAGCAACATTACTCCAGCCGACATGACGCTGAAGAGTCTAACTTTCGAGTAGTGCAACTACTCGGGAGAGACTATAAAATTCTCATTCCCGGCTGACATGATGCGGAAGAAGTCTAACTTCCGAATGGGACGCCACTCGGGAAAGACTATAAACATCTTTTCCGGCTGACATGATGCACGAGTCTAATTTTCGAGTAGTATACTACTCAGGAAAGACTATAAACACCCCTTTTTCCAAGCTGACATGAGCTGAAGAAGTCCCCATATACGAGTAGCATCCTACTCGGCAAGAATATAAACGACATTCCGACTGACATGAAGTCGAAGAGTCCTATATACGAGTAGTTCCCTACTCGGCAAGACTATAAATCATATTCCGGTTGACATGAATACCGAAGAGTCTCATGTACAGTAGTAATCTACTCGGAAAAGACTACAAGGTTAAAGATCTTTGACTTCATGTTTAATATTGTTTTCACAATTAAGCAAAAAGTCGGGGGCTACACCTAATAGGTTGCGCTATTCGGCGCACACTATTCCAACATTCTACATCGAGACCTTCATAGCTCGCTGCCAGCTGACATGAAGCAGGACTCGGGAGAAGCAGCACTCAGACAAAGAGTACTCGGGAGCATGCATCGGGAGACTTCACCGTGGAGGATGAGCACTCGCATCAGCTGTGACTCAAACTATGAAGGTCTCGGGGGCTACTGTGGGTGCATGGGCCCCGGGTACCTCATGACAAGCATATGGGCCACTCGGATAGAGGATGGGCCTAGCCTTGTAATTAGAGATATAGCTAGATTCGGCAGACTTCGCCTTGTATAGAAAGGAATATACAGTCCTAGTCGGGTACGTTATATCTCTAAGGGGAGATCTCCTAGTCGTAATCCGCATGGGGCTCTACCTTGTAACCTTGTCCCCCAGTATTATATTAGGGGAGGCAGGGCGCCCCATGAGGGCAGAAGAAGCTATAGAGCACACGGCATAACAGTTTCTCAGAACTACCACGTATATCAAAGGAATACATACAAACTGGACGTAGGGTATTACCTCACATGAGGGCTGAACAGTATAAAATTTCATTGTGTTCCTTTGCAATCCACCGAGTTTCCATCGCGCGTAAGCCCCATATATTTATTGCCGGTGTAAACATCGACATCTTCAACTTTTCGCCAGTGGGGGGGATGTCAGTATGATCCAGCCCGGCACTGGCGATCGTAGGGAACCGGTCGAAGTACATTGTCCTGTATCTAGCTTTGTTGTTGGTGTTGGGAGTTGAACTTCTGTCCACATCGGCACGAAGTCGGCTAGAGCTTGAGATTTGATAGCTGTCCATGGCTGAAAGGTGATGTCGAACGCCATCAGCTCGAGTGCCCATTTAGCGATCCGGCCGGTGGCCTCGCGATTATGAAGGACTCCCCGAGTGGAACGCTGTGACCACCGTGACTTGATGTGCTTGAAGTAATGCACCAGCTTTCGGACTGTGAGGAGTAGGCCGTATAGCAACTTCTGGACCTGCGGGTATTCGTTTTGGAGTCGGGCAAGGACCTCGCTGACGAAATAGATTGGCCGTTGTATTTTCTGAATGTGACCCTGTTCAGATCGCTCCACTACAGCACGTGCTGACTACCTGTGTTGTTGCCCCAGATAAAGCATTAGTGGTTCCTGGGGCAGGGGTGAACGCCAGCACGGGGGGTGATGTGAGGAATTCTTTGAAGTTTCCGAAGGCTCGCTGGGCTTCGGAGTCCATTGAAAGGTGTCCGCTTTTTGAGGAGCTTGAAGAAGGCATGCCCATTTCGCCCAGTCGGGAGATAAACCGGCTTGAGTGCCGCCATGCACTGTCAGCTTCTGGATGTCTTTAAGGTTGGTCGGGGGCGCCATGTTTTTGATGGCATTGATTTTCTCCGGGTTAGCCTCGATGCGCGGTGCGAGACGATGAGCGAGTAACTTCCAGACGGCACCCGAAGGCGCACTTGTCCGGGTAACTTCATCTTGAAATCTTCGAGGTTTTGGAAGGTTTCTTCCAAGTCGGCAATGAGGTCTTTTCTGGACTTGGACTTGATCACACATCGTCGACGTAGGCTTCCACGTTGCACCGATCTGAGTGTGCACACACCGCTGAATAGCCTTTGGTAGGTTGCGCCTGTGCGTTTTCAGACTGAACGGCATTGTGATATAGCAATACGCTCAAACGGCGTGATGAAGATGTTTTTAAGCAGTCTTGTTCCTCAAGCTAATTTGGTGATATCCCGAGTAGCAGTCGAGAAACTGAGTAGGTCGCACCCGCCGTGGAGTCAACCACCTGATCTATCTGGGAAGACAAATGGGTCCTTGGGGCACGTTTGTTGAGGTCTGGTGTAGTTCGACGACATGCGCTTTCCGTTTTTCTTTCGGACAGGACTGGGTTGGCCAGCCAGTCCGGGTGGTAGATTCCTTGATGAAGCGGCTGCGAGGAGCTTGGTGATTTCTCCCGGATAGGCATCCTTGCGGTCTTGAGCGAAGCGCCGCAGCCGTTGCTTGACCGGCTTGGCGTCTGGCTTTACGTGTAGGGCGTGCTCGATCACCTCCCTTGGTACGCCCGGCATGTTCGGACGGTTTTCCCACGCGAAGATATATTTGTTGGCTTGGAGGAAGGTGACGAGCGCGTCTTCCTATTTGGGGTCGAGTCCGGTCCCGACTAAGGCAGTCTTGGAGGGGTCGGAAGGGTCAGGGGGATTTTCGTGTCAGAGTCCGCTGAATTCCGACTTGCTGCTTTTTTCGCCGGAACTGGATCTTGATCGACTTCAGATGTGGGCTTGCCGGATGCTGTCGGCCCGACTGCGCTTCTTGTGTTTGAGCCAGCTCGTAGCTCTCCTTGTCAGGTGAAGGCTTGCTTAGCGTCGCTGCGGAGGGAGAGGACTCCTGCTGGCCCGGGCATCTTCAGCACATGTAACGTTAGTGCGGTATCGCATGATTTGGCCAGGGCCGGTTGTCGGTATGCGTGATACGCGGTCTCGAAGTCGGCGACACGAAGCAAATGTTTTCTTGTGCGGAAGTTGTCCCGCGTGCCGAAGGTCACCGGCAAGGTGGACTGCCGAGTGGGGTTTGATGACAAGCCGGGAATTATCCATGGAAGGGCGGTTTCGTGCTCGGCCGTAGTTTCTGAACGAGGAATTCTCTCATCTCGTCCAAAGTCTTTGGCGAACAGGATGTTGAGCGCACTGCTCCGTCGATGAGGGTTTTCTTCAACTGATATTTCTGACGACGGGTCAGGACGAGTGGGTATCGTCCCGGGTGGGAAACCCGATCTGGGGTGATCTGCGCGGTTGATACGTGATGGCATCTCTGACCAGCGCAGGTATTGGGGCGTATCCGTCGTGGAGACCGCGTTTAATATCCCGCGCTGATAGCTTCTGCTTGCGCTTGGACTCGTACTGCGAGTGGCCCCCCGAAGATGTGGTTGAGTTCGGCTTGGGGGTCCTGGAAATCATCAGCCGGACCCGAGTCTGGCTTGTCCTTGTCCTTGTCGGCGCCAGAACGATGAAGCTTGCTCGGGGCAAACTTCTTGAGCATGTGGCAGTCCAGGCCGCGTGCCGGCCCTTGGGGTGAAAGGGGCAAGGCCGCTCATGACTTTTTGAAAGTCGTTGTTCCGCTGGGGCTGCGATCGACTGGCTCCATGTTGGCACTCGTTGTCCGACCTTCCGGTTGTGGGCTGCCAGGCTTGTTCTGAGGCGGCTTCGTTGTCGGCTTTTCGCCTGTTGTTTTTTGTCGGGGCTCCTTCTTCTCGTCGAAGGCCTCTGCACGGCTTCCGCGAGTCGGCGTATTTGTTGGCCATGTCGCAGAGAGTCCGGACAGTGGATGGTGGCTTCCGAGTGAACTTCGCGATGAGCGGGGCGTCTTTACTCCTTGCGGAGGCGGCGATGACGACCTCGTCTTTGATGCTTGGGATTTGATTGCGCTTGCTCGGAGAACCTTTTAATGATTACGCAGAGACTCGTTTCTTTTTCTGATGCAGCTGGTAAAAGGTCGTGCTCGGAAGCCGGTCTCTCCGTAGGTCCCTGGAAGTTAGCGATGAACCG
Organism: Oryza meyeriana var. granulata; assembly: GCA_003991445.1. Classification (NCBI taxonomy): domain Eukaryota; kingdom Viridiplantae; phylum Streptophyta; class Magnoliopsida; order Poales; family Poaceae; genus Oryza; species Oryza meyeriana. The sequence goes on from RYFJ01003197.1 coordinate 27,388, forward strand.
CTCCCGTGAGTTGTCCAGGAAGCCCGATCGACCGCTTGGGAGGCTGTCAGCCATGTCTCGCCGAGTCGGCTAATGCGACTGGGAGGTAGTTAGCCATGGCTCTGCTGTCGCCCCCAGCAGCTTGAACTGCTAGGAAACGTAACGGTGAGCCAGGATCTGGGTTGGTCTTGCGTCGTACTTTTCGATTCCGGTAGGCTTAAAGCGACTGGCCAGCGGACGTCCTGTACTCCGAGTAAAGGCTGGAATGCTTCAGTTATCGTGAGGAACTTGGGCTTCGGTTTTGGCGGTGTAGCCGCTCGTAGTGGAGACCGAAGCGCTCGTGTTCCTCTCCAGTCGGCGGCGTTCATCTCTTTCGCGTTCTTCGCGCCGGCCCTCAGGGTTGTGGTGGAGATCGTGTTGGTAATCGCAATCGGAGGTCTTGATTGGGTCGGCGGTCGTATTGGTGACGCCGCGGTTGTCGTAGTTGGTATTGCGAGTGTTGTTTGGCGGGACTCTTCGTGCTGCGGTGGAGCCGGCCGACGACGTCACGCTGATGCAGAGATGACTCCGCGCTGGAGAGCCCCGTTCGATGGGTTGGTGTATGTGAGTGTTGCTGACTGTTCTTGCTGCTGGCAGGCGGCAGCAGTGATCATCGCTTGATCTTGGTGATAGTTGGTGTGGCCTGATGATCGGCCAAGCTGGAGCGTGTCCAGCAGAGTTGCGGCGGCCACGACGTTCTGTTGTGGCGTGACGAAGACGTCGTGGTAGCGCGATTTGGTTTGGAGGATTACTGCTGGGGCTCGCCAGCCTGTGAAGCCCGTCATTGTGAGCTTGTCGTGTCTGGCCTCCTCTTGTTGTTGTGGTCGGCGTGCCTTCCTCTTGCTGCTCCTCTTGCAGTCGGCGCACCTCGGAAGGTGGCGTTGAAGCCATGAAGATCTCGCGGGGGAGGAGGAAGTTGCCAGGTGGAGTCACGAGTTGGTGCTCGAACGCCATCGCTGACTTAGTGTCGGACTCCGAGTAGTTTATCGGAGTTGGAAGACTCTGACCTCCTAGATCCAATTGAAACGGGTTCATGACGTGTCCAAACTGAATCGCTGGAGGTCGGCGTCTGCTGCGTGGGTTGTAGGTGCACAGCGTCGCGAATCGCTCGGGAGATTGACGATTCTCCCCTCTCGGCCTAACCCGCGCTGGCTCTAAGGCTAGCGGCGAGTCGGACGCCGAGGAGAGAAGTTGTCCCGATGTCCGGCGATGTGAGGGACTGTCGTAGTAGATCGTCGAAGGAGATGGCGACGTCCCTGGGAGCGACTGGCGCAACGCCGGCTAGCTCCTCAGCTGGCAAGGTCGGATCTGCTCAGCCAAGGAAAGGTTGCCCGAGGTTGATCGGCGACGAAATCCAAGGCTGCCGAAGGTGATGGTGTCTCCATTGGAGAACTTGTCGCCCTTGACTCCGTTGATGGGATCCATCGAATCTGTTGATGAGAATTCTCGGGCCCAACCTGGCGCGCCAACTAATCGATGCTTTGCAACCGGCAATATACTATGGGGCTACTCGGCGCCTGGAATCGGTGGATTGCAGAGGAAGACAAGAGAATTATACTGGTTCAGGCCCTCGATGTGAAGGTAATACCCTAGTCCAGTTGAGGCTGTTATCCTCTGAGGTGGTTTTGCGATCAATGATCTTGCGTGCCTCATGGGGCGCCTGCCTCCTTTATAAATATACTAGGGGACAGGGGTAATGGTAGAGGACCAGTCGGATACGACCAAGGGATTTCCTTCCTAGAGATAGAATCCTATCCGACTAAGGCTATGTTTCCTTATTGTACAAGGCACCAGCCTGCCGGGTGCTATCTTATCTCTATTACATGATCTGGCCCATCCTCTATCCGAGTGGCCCATGTGCTGGTAATGAGGTACCCGGGGCCCATGGCTCCCACAGTCGGCTCAGCTAGGGTTTAAAAAATGACGAGAACGGGCGAGGGTGGCTGCTATTCTATATGAGGAAGAGGCATGGAGGAAAGCGACGGCGACGCGATTCTCTATATATCGGGAAGGCGGCGGCAGGAGTCCGGCAGTGGCATGAGGAATCCCCGAGTTACAGGCCGGCGCACATGAAGTCGGGCTGGGTTCAGATTTGGGCAGGGTCAGGCGGCAACGGAGCGCCAGGACTTTAGTGAGAGCGGCTCGGCTCTGGGCTGAGGCGGCGTGAAGGAGAGAAAGGCACCGTGGCAGTCTCAGCTTGCAACAGGAGGAAGAAGAAGGAAGGAGAAGGGAGAAAGAAAGAGGAAAATGAAAAGGAAAGAAAAAGGAAGGGGAAAGGGAAGAAGGAGAAAGAAAAAGGAAAGGAGGGAAAAAGAAAAAGTTTGAGCGATTTTTTGGGAATTCTCCATAATTGGAAAATTTGGGATTTTAGATAATTGAAGGAACTTTTGGAAATCAAGAACCTTAATGGGTATATATCTTGTCTGAAAATTTAGGATATTGCAGGAATTAAGAATATTTCGTGGGAATTGGAAATTTGGGAAATTGAGCTCTACTTCATAATTACCAAATTAATCTAATGAACTCCAATAAACTCGATTGAAAGCGACCGTTAAAATAGCGGCGTATAATTCATTTAGCAAATTAAATCCTTTTTACTTAAACATTTTAATTAAGCACAAATTTTAAGCAATTAAATCAAATATGAATCTTCAAAATTATCACAAAACTAAACGGCGTAAACACCGGAGGATGGATAGCCTGCCCAACCGGTAGGAGTCCTTCCACAATTTGGGCGACATCCATGGATTTATGGAAGTGACTTCCCGTGTCCACGAAAGACGGTTGTGGTGGACCGTTCTTCTCCAAAATAGCGATTTCTTGGCACTTAGCCACCTAACTGCGCACGTCCATTGCCCAAGTCTTTCTTCAACTGTGATTGTGTGCGTCTCCGGGCTTTCGGATGTGAACTAACGCATCTCAGTGACGGACCACTAAGTCTGCAGTAGCCTGGCGGGAACATCCGTTTTTGTGGTGTGGCCGTGGGTAGGGCAGTCGCTAATGTAAAAAAAACAGGTCCAGTAGGGACTACTTACTAGGCCCAAAATGAGGAGGCCCCAAATCTTTCCTCCAAGTCCACGTCCTACTGGGGTCTATAGTCCAGCCCCATCGACGTTATTTGGCACCTACGCAATTTCCCCCCACGCCGGAAGAGAGCGTGGCTGGGAGAGGAGATGAGCAGAAAAATCCTAGCACCTGCGATTGGAACCGCGGCCGCCCTCGTCCAGGCGCGGCGTCAGCCGCGGACCCCACCGCCCGCTCACCCGCGGCCGTAGCCTCCCGCT
>RYFJ01000447.1:0-2500 GCA_003991445.1 Oryza meyeriana var. granulata
CCCTAAACCCTAAACCCTAAACCTATACGCCTAAAGCCTCTAAGAGGGGCCCTGAAGCCCTAACGCCTGAAACGCCTGAGAGCGCCTAAATCCCTAGCCCTTAGAAGCCCTAGAGACCCTAAACTAAAGCCCTGAACCTCTAAGCCTAAACTTCTTAAACCCTAACCGCTATAACCCTAAGACCTAACCCTAACGCCTAAACCCTGAGAACGGCCTACGTTGCGCTGAAACGGCTGCTGAAGACCTCGTTAAGCCCTAGGAACCCTAACCGCTAAAACCCTAAAGCCCTAAAGCCCTAAACCCTAAAGCCTAAACCTGAGAACCTGAAACCCTAAACCCTAACGCCTAAAGCCGGCGTAAACGGACGCTGAAAACCCTAACCCTAAAGCCCTTAACCTCTGAAACCGCTAAACGGTGAAACTAGAACGCCTAAACCGGCTGAAAAGGGCCTGAAAACGCCTAAACCGCTAAGACCCTGAAAACCCTAAACGCTGGCTAAACCTCTAAGGACCCTAAACTGCGTCCTAAACCCTAAAGGCCTAAGCCTTAAACGCTTAGACCCTAACCGCTAAACGCCGAGAAGCCGGTAAAACCCTAAACCCTAACACGCTAAACCCTAACCCTTTAAACGGCTTCGGCCTAAACTGCCTAAACCGCCTAAACTCCTGAACGGCTGAAACGGCCTAGAAGCCCTAAACAGGTGGCCTAACCCTAAAGCCTAAACGCCTGAACCTGGAAAGCGCGCGTAAAACGGGGGCCGGTAACCTGAAACCCTAAAACTGCCTAAACCTCTAAACCCTGAATAGCGCCTGAAACGCCTATAAACGCCTAACACCCTGGTGAGAAAGCTAAAGCCCTAAGAGCCGCTAGAACCAACGGCCTAAGAAGGAGGGCCCTAAGCCGCTAACCTAAACCTGAACCCGGTGGAGAAACGTTAAACTGCCCTAAACCCTAAACCCTAAAAGCCTAAACCGCGTAAACCGGCTAAACCCTCTAACCCTGAAACCGCTAAACCCTAAACCCCATAAAGCCCTAAACCCTAACGCCTTGAACCGCTAAACGCTAAAACTCTCAACGCGCTGAAAGGCGGCTAAACGGGGCGCTAAAGCGCCTAAACCTAAACCGCTAAAGCGCCTAAAGCGCTGAAAGACCTACCTATACGCTCTAAACCCGCTGAAACGCGGTAAAACGGCCGGTGAGACGCCAAACCCTAACCCTAAACGCCTAAACCTAAACCCGTGAAACCCCTAAACCTAGACCCTGAAAACCCCTAAAGGCCCCGTGGCATTAGAAATACCACTACGCAAAGTAAACCCTGAACGCTAGATCCTAAAACCTGAACTACCTAAACCTATAAGCCTAAACGCCTAAACGCTCCCTAAAACCTAGAACCCTAACCTAATCTGCTAAATCCTAAGACGTAACCCTAAACCTGCTAAAGCCTAATCCCTAAACACCTAAGACTAACCCTATAAGCCTAAAGGCCCTAACCCTAAACCTAAATCATAACCGCTAAACCCTAAACGCTATGAACTCTAACACTAAACCCTAAACCCTCAAAGCCCTAACGCTAAACCCTGAAACCTAAAGCCTCAAGCGCTAAACCCTAGAACCTAAATCCGCTTAAACCTAAACTAAACCTAAATCCCAAAACTAACTGAAGCCTTAGCTCCTAAACGCGTAACCTATAAAACCTGAAACCCTAAACCCTAGAATCCTACAGCCTAAACCCTGAAGCCTAAGCGCCTAGAACCGCTAAACCTAACCTAATAGCCCTAAACGTCCTAAACCTAAACCCTAAACCCTAACCGCTAAACGCTAAACTCTAAACCCCTAGAGACCTAACCTTAAAGCGCCTAACGCAATAAACCAGCTAAGACCTAACCGGCTAAACGCGCTAAACCCGTAAACCGCTAAGCCTAACCGCTAAGGCCCTAACCGTGAAAATCCTAAACCCGTACACTTAACCTGAAACCCTAAACGCTAAAAGCCCTAACCTACACCGTGAGAACGCCTAAAGCGCCTAAATCGGCCTAAAACCTATAACGCTAACACGCTAAACCCTAAACGCTCTATAACCCTAAACCCTAAACGGCTAAACCTAAACCCTAACTTCCTAAACGCCTAAATTCCTAAACCTAAACCCTAAACCCTAAAACTTTCCTTAAACCCTCAAACACGCGTGAAACCCTAACCCTATTAATGCCGCGGTAAAACCCTAAACCCCTAAACGCCTAACCTAACCTAACTCCTAAACCTGAAACCAGTGCTAAACTCCGTAAACCTAAAGGGCGCTAAACCGGCTAACGCCTAGCCCTAACACCCTAAACCTCTAACCCGGCAACCCTGAAACCCTAAACTTCTAAACCTAACCCTAAATCCTAAACCCTAGAAGCCCTAAGAGCCGCCTAACCCTAAAAGCGCGCTAAACACCTAACCTAAACCCTAAAACGCCTAAACCCTAAACCTAAAGCCCGTTAAAAAGCCTAAACCCTAAATT
>RYFJ01003198.1:0-87456 GCA_003991445.1 Oryza meyeriana var. granulata
TGTAAACATCGACAGATGTATCTCTAAGAAAGAAATCCCTTGGCCGTATCGGCTGGATTCCTATCTTGTAACCCCTGTCCCCCAGTATATAAGGGGAGGCCAGGGCACCCCATGAGGGCAGAAGATCATGATCGACACACATCTCAAAGGAATACCACCACAAACTGGACATAGGGTATTACCTCACAATCGAGGGCCTGAAGCAGTATACCAAATCCCTTATGTTCCTTTGCAGTCCATGCGAAGTTTCCCCTTGCCGAGTAGCCCTATAGTTATATTGCCGGTGTAAAACATCGACAATAGCCTCGTTGTCAGCTGACATGAAGGAAGACTCGGGAGAAGCACTCGGACAATGAGTACTCAGGAGCAAGGCACTTGGGAATCTCTTCACTGAGGAGGATGAGCACTCAGCTTGAGCTGTGACTCAACTATGAACGTCTTAGGGGCTACTGTGAAGACCATGGGCCCGGGTACTTAAGGAAGGCAAATACGGCTCGGATTAGAGGATGGGCCGCCGGCCCATGTAATTAGGGATATAGTAGAACTTGTCTTCATGTAACCTTGCACGATAAGGAAAGGGATATAGTCCTAGCCAGTTACTCTATGTTCTAAAAAGAAAATCCTTTAGTCAAGTTTGACTGGGATTCCTACCTTGTAACCTTGCCTCCTCGGCATATAAGAAGTGGCAAGGTGCCCCCTGGGGCATATCATAAAGTCACCAGAGAAACAACGAAACCAATACACCACAACTGGAAGTAGGGTACTACCCCACCCCCGGATGGGCCTGAACCAGTATAAATCTTTGTGTTCTTTCGAGTCCATTGAGTTTTGATCCGACGAGTAGCACAACATTCAATATTGCTATTATAAATCATCGACAATAGCCTAAGTCTTGTAAGATCTTCTGGAGAAGAGTAGATCTTCCAGGAACCAAGATACACAACAGGAGTTAGGGTATTACACCTCCGGGTGGCCTAAACCGTATTAATTCCCTCGGCGTCCCATTTACTCCAAAAACCTACCTACAATCGATCAAAACCACTGATCCCCGCTATAGGTGTTTTCCACACCAACAAACTGGCACGGATCTGGTAGGGGGTTTCAGTGTTTTGATTGCAATTTTCTCGCTGATTTTCCTGCCATGGAGAATTGGTTGGCTTGTGGGAGAGATCATTGCCAGAATCAATTGACTCCGAAGGCAGGAGTCAGGAGCTCGAGGCCGCTAAGCAGCACCTGGCTCCACTTGGCTCCGAAGGCGACAGGATTGCCCCTTCTTGCTCGGTGCGCATCACCATGTTCCTCACGCAGGGGAGCGGATCTCGGCGCCACTTACTAGGCATGATGATGACGAGCTCGCAGTTGCGTGCCGCCAGATACCAGCAAAGCCTGAAACACTATCTTCAGTGTAATGTCCGGGCTCGGTCACTCAAGGTTGGGGACTTGGTTCTCTACCGTGCCCCGTCACAGCGCGGAAAGAGAAATCTCCCCCATACAGGAAGCCCTTTTTTCCTCGTGACCGATAAGCCCTAGTCAGGCTCAGTAAGACTGACCACGGGGAGTGGCATCCCGTTCCTGTAACCGTGGAATATTGAGCACCTACATAGGCTCTACCCCTGACAAACTATGCAAGTAAAGGTCAAACTTGGCCCAACCCTAGATAGACCCCTATCTTTCCCAGGTTTGGCCAGGGTGCTACTACCATTCCATGCATCTTTCCAGCATGTTACCTTTTCTCGCTAGCTGCGGTTGCCTAGCTCCCCTTTTTGAAAGCTTTTTGGGGTCTTTTTCCCCTGCTTGTCTGCCGCAGGAATTCATATCATGCGAAGCCACCCGCACTCGCTTCCCAAGTGCAAATGGGCGGCGATTGGTGCACGTGCTTGGGTAACCATGCTTGGCTCATCCCATCAGTGCTAGACACGGTGCTCGTCTGCTAAGACAGCGCCTCGAGCATTGCAATGTCCCGACAGTTCCAACTTCGGTGACGGGTAGCATTATTCGGCCTGGCCCGATCTACCCTAAATGCACAGTTCTCAGTCCGGTGGACAGCGCCCTGAGCATTGCTGATGTCCTGATGGTTCTGACTTCAGTGATGAGCAGCAATGTTTGGCCTGGCCCACTCCAACCCGAGCACTGCAAGGGCCTGAGCGTTCTGAGCCATTCGGCCACACCCCCCGTTGGTAAGCACTGCAGCCCAAGAGGCAGCGAGTAAAGCAGTGAGCGCGTGGTAGTAGCATGCTGATGGACAACCCTCGTGGGCGGACAACATTTATTGGTTCGCATGCAGGACCATGCAGGGACAAATGCTGAGCGGCATGGCAGCTGCGGCTGACTCGGGGCCCCGAGCACCGTCGCCGTTACGGCCCAAAAAAATTACCTCCAGGCAGAATCAACACCGCCCCAGCGGTCAAAGGAACGACCGTGGCATTGGCGGTGGATCATCCCCAAACAAGCCCAAGGGCTGGATCACTTTGTCTACCGCTAGCCGGATAGATGAACGACGCAAAGGTCTGTGCATCCGCCCGCTTTTTTCTGGTTAAAGTTACCAGTTCATGGGAGTTTTTTCCCCTGACCCACTCGCTGGAACATCTCATCAAGTGGCATCGTGCTCATTCACTCCCCAAACGCAAACAGGAGATGGTCCGTGCAAACCGTTTAGGTGACCCCTCAATGCCGGGCACGGTTTTCGGCCCTATGGACAGCGCCCCATGCATTGCTGATGTCCCACAGGTTACCAGTCCCAGCGACGGGCAGCGATGTTGGGCCTGGCCCAATCAACCCCAAGCACCAGGAAGTACTGGGGGCTATAAGCTACCCAGTCACCCTCTCAAGTTGCTAAGATCCATACCCTAAGGGGCAGTAGGTAAAGCGATGAGCACCCACCGGTGCGTGCTTATGGACAACCCCCACAAGCGATGTCTACACTTGGTCGTTATGCAGGACCCATGTTTGCCGTGCGCCAAGTCTGGTGGCCCCCAAGGCGTTATATCCTCGCGTCTAGTGAAAATGTTGAGGCGAGGTCACGGGTGCCTGCGTCCGTCTCTAGACCTTGGACCCCGAGGGCTGCGTGCCTGGGTACATGCTACCCAAACTAGCGCGGCCCCAACCTGAGGGCTCTATGAGTTTGCCCCCGCATAGGCAGGCTCATAGGAGCCCACTGCTGCTTCGAGCTTGCCCGGGCCTGGGTGGGCTCAGAGGCGTCCACATCAGCTTTGAAGACACTCAGGCTCGAAGTGCCGTATGCTCGGGGACTGCCCTTAATGCCCCACACGAGTTGACGGAACCCATTCGGCGGCTGCGGCCTTTGGGCCCCGAACGGGAGTCCTACCAAGGGGACTAGGAGAACGACTATAGCAACAAGCATCGCTTGGCCACGAGCAAACATGTGAGCTATGTTATTTCGGTTCCCCATCAAAACAAAGTACAAACGGGGCTGGCGAGTATGAGTCAGGCTTCTCCAGGAAGTCCCTAGTGCGGAGAAGGCATGGAGGCATGTAGTTGCCTCTATGCACAATGAGCCCGATGTCATAGCCCAAGCTACAAGCTGAGGCACGAGGCCCGTGCCAACGTTACGTGGGCTATCACCAGGCTCGCACCTCCCGACAACCGCATTGTCTTTGTCATATGCACGCCTTTCACTAGTGTGAAGGTGGTGGAATGGGGACGAGGCGTGCCCTGCACCCATGTTCCCTGCCCCATGGTGCACCGCTCCCTGGCGACTTCTCCATCCGACAGGGCCCCTACCAGAGAAGAACAACCTCACTGGCTGTGGGTTGATGCCTAGGGGAGTAGCGATGTCGGGGCCATCGCACGCGGCATCGCAGGATACAAGCATGTGCAGACGCTGGCCAGGGAGTAGTAGAGCATCTGTGGCTGAGCTGGGACGCAGGGTCATACTCCGACATGAAGTTGGAGTCCCCGCTGTCCCTGGTGGCGCCATGGGAGCCGCCGCTGGCATGTGACGTGGTGGGTCAGGCCCACGAGGGGCCCCCCACGGGAGGATGCCGGAGCTGAGAGGGCGGAGGAGCAGCCATAGGGTGATGCATCAATAACCGCTGCTCACTTCTACGCCAGCTCCAGCATGAAGTTGGAATCCCCGATGCCATCAGGATTGCTGCAAGAAGCGCCCCCGGTTCGCATATCGGCAAGCTATGCTCGCCCACTCATCAATAAGGAACATTTCCCGCTCCCCTAGCTCGAGTACTTCTTGCCCAGGCTCATGCTATGCAAAGCACTATGAGGGGCAGGGGGCTCAAGCTGTATCGGAAGAAGAGGAAATTGGGAAGTGAAGCGTCTAAGGGGTGAAGAATGGGTGTGGGAAGCACGCTGCTTCCCCCCACGCTATTTATAAGTAGCGCTATCTAAAGGCTTCCTTTCCTAGTATCGTCAACTGGGGTGATGTGTTCACCTTCCTCACTCACAAGGCACACGCAGCCCTACGTCGTGTAGCTCAGAACAGGGAATCAATTTCCCTACTCACTGGGCAACTGCCATGCCAAGTCCCTTCGGCCTGACCGGGGTATCGATTCCTCTACCACTGAGTCGGCTGCAGCACCAACTCTCGTCGGCCTGGAAGGAGCATTATTTCCCTAGCCCTCGAGACTAGCACAAATTGAAGCAGGAAGGGAAATATGGCATGCCGTTTCTGCTTCCCAGGGGCCATGGGGATGATTGCCGATTTGGCTCTCCCAAAGGTCAAGCCCTACCGCTGAGCATGGTTAGGCTAACAGGTTGCAAGCCAGAACCATGAAAGGCCATCAGGTGTCATCCCCACGACATTTGAGCCAAAGCGAGCTGTTTATTTAGAATGGCTCACTATGGCCTAAGAGTTTTTCCTGACTTAAGGTCAGGGATTACATGCCTTTCAAAATAAAAAATAAAGAGGCATGCGCCTCGAGTCTAAGCGTGGGGGCTGGGCTGGTCTTAGTTCTCGTCATCGGGGTGCGGCTCCTCGGGCTCGGTGTCTGAGCTCCAGGGCTCGTCGGATGCCTCCTCATCAAATGTGCGCTCCAGCTCCGCCTTAGGCTCCGAGTCCTGCCGCTCAAAGAACACTGCCACCTCAGCGGCGACCACTCGGATGGCCTCGTGAGCTACAGTCTCACAATCCCCCAGGATGCCTTCACGTGGCAGCTCCAGTGAAAAGTGGGGGTTGTGAGCACGGTGCACAGTGAGGATATATTATGCCACGGAACGGGCCAGTTCGCGCCCCTCCTTAATGGCCACCTAGCGGACGTGGGCTGGATGTTCTTTGAGGTAGTCTACCACCTTGGAAAACTCTAGGATCGAGCCCGTTGGCCCGCATTGAGCGTCGTACATAGACCATCACGTCAGCCTTCATCCGGTAGGCAGTGGTGTGCTCAGTCTTCATGTCCTTGCTCCGCCGTTCTGCCACCACGGCCCGATCAGTCAGCTGCTGGATCTCAGCAGCTGTGGCCTCAGCCTGGAAGGCCACTGTCTTCCGCTTGGAGTCGAGAGGCAGCTTCAGGGCTCATGCATTATCGGCGGAGTCCACTCCTCAGTCAAACACTCGCGCCTCAGCCCTGACAAGGGCCTCCTCCTGAGCTGCTAGGGCGGCTTCAGCCCTCTCGACCGCCTCGACGCAGAAGTCCAGCACGGCAGTGGAGTTGCGTAGCTCCACGCCCTAGAGCGCCAGTTGCTCCTCGTGCCTACGCATGTCCTCGTAGGACTCGTACACCCTGGCTATGGCCGTATGGAGGACGCCCTTGCGCTGTGTAGCGGCCTCCTCCTACTTGGTCGCCGCCGCCTCGCAGCGTGCAAGCTCCAGCTCACTGCCGTTGCCACGTCGTTGGCCAGGATGGTGAGGACCATTAACTATCCATAGTGAAATTATAAGTGAAGTATATGTCTTCCCACATAAAATGACACTAGTGTGTCTAAGCATGGCTAAGCAAAACCTAATTAATCTAGCAAAACCAAATATCATATGAGATCATGGCTAGTCAATATTAATTACCCAAGGGGACAAGGTATAGGGGAGACAATAGGCAATAATGGCAGTAATCAAAGGATATAGGATATAATAATAACCCAATAATAAAGCGACATTCAAAATGCATGCAATAATGTTAAAACAAAAAAAATTCGTAATTGAGGTCAACATGCTCAAGGGAATTGTTGAGTGGCTTTCCTCGAACTCGCGATCCTCCGAAACGACGAAAAACTACACCTCACATGAAAACGAGGAAAAACACTAATAAATCCAAATAAATAGTGCATAAAAAGTAAACAAACATGTAAATCTTGATTTTAGATGAATTTTAAGACTTGAACGACTTCATTCTGAGTTCGTATGAATTAGTTATGAATTTTAGAATATTTAATCCAATTAAAGCCTATTCAAAAGGATTAAATAGATTTATTGCATCATTATAATTATTTTTGTACTGGAAAAGAAAGAATGTGACATCAGCCGAGGAGGGAGACAAGCCGAGGTCACAGACATGCGGGACCCACATGTCATAGAAAGATGGGGACCAGTGCATGGAAGACCAAGTTCACAGAGGCAGTCTACAGTATTGGACGGTCTAGATTTGATCAAAGGGGATAGGATGGTTAGGATTTAATCTAGATCAAGATGGATGGCTCGGATTGGATGGATCAAGATCTATGGCTGAGATCGGATTAAAGGCACTTGGACAAGATGGACGACCAAGATCAATCCGATTGGATCGAACGGTTGAGATTGAACCCCACGAGACAAGCCACGCCCATGTACACATGGATGGCTAGATCGGACAGGGGGCTGGGGGGCGGCTGATGGAGCGGTGACGCGGCGATGCCACGTCGGACGGCCTCACCAGAGAGGGGTGGCGGCACCAAACCGGATGGTCGCCGACGATAGGAGGCACGACGGCAAAAGGTGAGGGCACTGGGACGAAGATGAGGACAAGGTGAACTCACCGAGCACAAAAACAACAACGAACGGCAGCAGAAAACAGCCGGCTACAAGCGGAGGGCTTCAGGAACATGGCGATGACTGCTTTTCGGCGACTTCCAGCATCGAAGAGGTGGCAGCCAGGGATCTCCTTGCTGCTGCGGTCCTGATGGTGGTGGCGGCACAGCCCTGCGACAATGGAAACTATGGCAAGCAGCGGCTAGAAGGCATTGGCATCAGTGGATTAGGATAGAGACGAGGCAGCGAGGCTAGACATTTGGATTGCTTCGATAGGCGACGGATTGAGGACAAGGGGGTTTGGGGCTTGCTATATAAAGGACAAAGAAGGAGAACTCGAGTCCGACATGACGGCAGTGGCAGCTAGGATTCCTGATGCACCACGAGACATGGCAGCGCCGATTTCCTTCAGGGTTTCATGGGGGAAAAGAGGAGACAAAGGGGAACATGAATCCGTGCTTGGATTGGAAATGGAGGCAATAGGGAGACCAGATTCGACGCGAAGATGGCGTCGGACTGCAGTCAGGCTCCGGCGCGAGGTTAAAGACGGCTCTGACAAGGAGGGCCCACACGTCGGCAACCGTGAGAGAGAGGAGGCTGTGGGCAGCTCGGATCGGCGAGTTGGCCGGATTGGGCCTTGCGGCCAGAGCAGAAGGAAGGGAGAGGAAAGAAGGGATTGGACCGAGGCCTAGAAATCTTGGGCTAGAATTGGCCCAGAGCCAAGGAAGGATTTTTATTTTTTCCAATTTAAATAAATACTGAAATGATCTTTGTAGCATTAAAATTAGTTCTTTTGCTTTGAAAATTCTCCAAAAATTCCAGAGGCTGTTATTTAACATGCAGAATTTATTAAAAATAAATCAAACCATGATTTATTAAGGAAAAACTTTTTCTCCTCATTTAATTCACTTGATTAATTCTTTAAACTTTAATATAAATTCCAAAAAATACTTTATTAACTCATTTATTTAATTACCTAAAAAATCGGGCTGTGACACCTTTGCACTCGCAGTCACTAGGTGTATTCAGGTAGTCTTGGCCGAAGAGGGGATGACGAGTAAACTACTTACCATCCGGTTCTTCTTCCATGAAATCGGCCAAGCCTCAACTCACCCTTACACATGAGGGGCTTATTGGAGGTAGGACACAGCCCCTTCAGCCAGACCAAGACCGAAGACCTAGTGGACGGGCGAAGCTAGACACACCGGGAGAAGGACCTGGCGGGCGGGCGAAGCCATGCACACCGGGAGAAGGACCCGACAGACGGGCGAAGCCAGCTGCACCGGGTGAAGACCCAGAAGGCCGAAGACGGTGAAGGGCGAAACGAGTCATGGTGTGAAAGAGCTACGGACACATCGGGAAAGCCCAGTAGGGCACCGGACGGCCCCACCGACGCTAGTCCACCGATGCTCCAGGCTGTCATCTAGGAAAAGACATGTATACCCCCGTACCTATTCCTATCTAAGGGCTAGAGTATAATACCACTTGTAAATAAAATCCTAAGACCTATATGTGGAACCCTAAGTCTATAATTAGACCCTTAGGGCACTGTAATGGTAATATTTTTGAGATTCGATATAGAGATTTATTGTCTTTGTCTATACTCAGAGAGAACTGTTGTCCTCTTCGACAACAAACACCATCATCTTACTTGTGTCTAGCCATGGCAGTTGTGCACTTGTGAGGATGAAACGCAACCACTTCTATACCACGTTCCCACCTGATAACTTTTGCATTTTCAATGAATTACCTTACGAATCACAGTAAAGCAAAGAAATCAATGATTCGAGTCCACCTGATCTATTCCTCACAAACTAAACCAATTCCTATAAGGGAATTGTCCATGGTAAACTACACAAAATTTACCAGTTGAGTGCAAAAGCTAAAACTGCAAACTACAGCTCCTAACAACCATATATGAAAATCATAATAGTATCTAGACAGGCAGGTTGCAAATTAAAGGCAAAACTTTTTCTTTATGTATCAGATTGTCCTGAACTTGGATCCTTGGAAAGCTTAAAGAATTTTCTACAACTTTTGTGTTGGAATTGCTAAATGGGCTAAGGCCCATGTGGAGAATAATTCCTAGAAAAATCTTAAAGGCCCACCTCATGGGGAGTGGTATGGGGAGTTTTAGTACCACCTTGCTACTTCTAGGAGAGAGAGACCTCCTTATAAGGGTGAGCTCTCTCCTAGCCACTTGAGACATGCATAGTGGAGAGAAGTAGAGGAACACACGTGCGCACTTGCTCGCCTCACCTCGTCAGGCCAGGCGGCGCGCATACGCGACATGCGCGTGAATGGTCCGCCAAAATTGGCTTCTCATGCTTGCGCAGATGCAGCTTCTTTTTTGCAGCAAATTTAGAGTCCGGATAGGATACACGCAGCCTATCCGGTTTGGTTACGAGATAGAGATTGTGCGGGCATCTTGATCACGCGTCCTAATATCTCTATAAGCCATAGGATACACGTAGCCTATCCGGTTTGGTTACGAGATAGAGATTGTGCGGGCGTCCTGATCACGCGTCCTAATATCTCTATAAGCCATCGTTCGTCGTCTACTCCGTCCCGATCTTCGGCGTGCACCAGTGGATTGGGAGAGCAGGTCTCCGGAACCCTCGCCTTCGATGTCCTGCACTAGGAGAGGGTGAATAAGGTTTTTGGGAAGCGCTACGCGCGACTGCTCGCTGTGCGCCCATCACGGCTCGTCTCCCTTCACGTTCGGGCGCTGCGCATCGTTGTCATCACCCGGTGCCGTGCGTCGTTCGTGCGGTACGCGCTGCGCCCGTGTCTGCTCCAGAACAACCCCCACAATAGGGCTGTAGGTACGCATACACTATGTCTCCTGTGTTTGATCTGTTCATGTTAATTGTTGTCATATACATTTTTAGATTAGATTACATGATTCTGTTTACTTATGCTATTAATGTCATGATTTATTTATGGAATAAATTAAATCTGCATGTGCTTATATTTTTAACAATCCAAAAACCTTATAATAGGCACTGTAGTTTTACAATGGCTGGTTTTGCCGATGCACTGAGGCCGGATAAATTTACCAGCGTGCACTTTAAGAGATGGCAGATTAAAGTCACTCTGTGGCTGACAGCTATGAAGTGCTTCTGGGTGAGTACTGGCAAACCTGAAGGAGTTCTCTCAGCTGAACAGCAGAAAGAATTTGAGGAAGCCACTACTCTCTTTGTGGGATGCATTCTTAGCATTCTTGTTGATCGTCTGGTCGAGATGTACATGCATATGACCGATGCTAAGGAGTTATGGGATGCACTGAATACCAAATTCGGTACTACTGATGCTAGCAACGATTGTATGTCATGGAGCAGTTTCACGATTTCAGTATGGTTGACAACCGTTCTGTGGTCGAATAGGCTCATGAACTACAAGCCATTGCTAAAGAACTTGAACTCCTTAAGTGTGCCCTTCCCGACAAATTTGTGGCTGCATGCATTATTGCAAAACTACCTTCTTCATGGAGGAGTTTTGGTACTGCACTCAAACACAAAAGATAGGAGTACTCCATTGAGGGGTTAATTGCGTCTCTTGACGTCGAGGAGAAAGCTCGGCAAAGACGTGCGCTGCGTCAAAAGGCAATGGTGGGCAGTCTAGTGCCAATTGGTGCAAAAGACTGCTAACAAGAACAATAAAGGAAATTTGTCAAAGCCCAACAAAACACCAACTTCAAGAAAGGAGATGAACAACAACAAGGAGGAAGATGTCAGAACTTGCTTATGTGTGGGCTTGCCTGGTCATCTCGTCAGGAAGTGTCCACAACGTAAGGGCATGAAGGCACCTGCAGGACAGATCTCTAAGTCTGTCAATGTGACTATTGGCAATACTAGAGATGAAACCGGGTATGGTAATTCACCTACTGTTCTCTCAGTTAATTAGTCTACTAATTGGTGGATTGATACGTTGGCCAATGTTCATGTTTGTGCTGACATATCTTTATTTTCCTTTTATCAGGTCAGCCAGGATTCCTCCGTCCTAATGGGGAACGGGTCACATGCTTCTGTTCATGGTGTTGGCACGGTAGATCTGAAGTTTACTTCGAAAAAGATCGTGCAGCTGAAGAACGTGCAGCATGTCCCCACTATCGACAAGAATCACGTTAGTGTTTCTCATCTATGTAGAGACGGGTTTAAGTTCGTATTTGAGTCTAATAAAGTAGTCATGTCTAAACATGGATATTTTATTGGTAAAGGCTATGGGTGCGGAGGCTTGTTCCGTTTTTCCCTTTCTGATTTCTGTAATAAGTCTGTGAACCATATTTGTGGCAGTGTGGATAATGAGGCCAGTGTCTGGTATTCACGTTTATGTCATGTTAATTTTGGTTTGATGTCTCGGCTTTCTAGTTTGAATTTAATTCCAAGTTTTTCCATTGTCAAAGGTTCTAAGTACCATAGTTGTGTGCAATCAAAACAACCTCGCAAGCCCCACAAAGCTACCGAGGAGAGAAACTTGGCACCACTAGAACTCCTTCATTCAGATCTTTGTGAAATGAATGGGGTGTTGACGAAGGGTGGAAAACGATATTTCATGACTTTGATTGTTGATGCAACTAGATTTTGTTATGTGTATTTATTGCAAACGAAAGATGAGGCCCTAGACTACTTTAAAATTTATAAGGCAGAAGTTGAAAACCAACTTGACAGAAAAATAAAAAGGATTAGGTCAGATCGTGGTGGAGAGCATTTCTCTAATGTTTTTGATTTATTCTATGAGGAACATGGCATTATACATGAGCGAACACCTCCCTATTCTCCCGAATCTAATGGATTGCGAAAGGAAGAACCGTACGCTGACTGACTTGGTGAATGCCATGTTAGACACTGCGGGATTACCTAAGGCATGGTGGGGGAGGCTTTGTTGACCTCGAATCATGTATTGAATAGAATTCCTAACAGAAATAAGGATAAAACACCATACGAGGTATGAATTGGGAGAAAACCATCACTTTCTTACTTGCGTACATGGGGGTGCTTGGTGAAAGTCAATGTACCAATAACAAAAAGCGCAAGCTATGACCTAAGATTGTGGACTGTGTCTTTCTGGAATATGCTCATCATAGCATTGCTTATAGATTTTTAATAGTTAAATCTGAGGTACCTGACATGAACACGGGTACAATTTTAGACTCTCGTGATGCTACATTTTTTGAGGAAATCTTTCCAATGAAGGATACACATAGTACTTCTAGTCAATCTTCTATTTCAATTCCTAATTTAATCACACCACCAGAACAAACTGAACATACACTTGAGCATCTCGTTGAGGAGGATGATAGTGAAGCTCCGAGAAGGAGCAAGAGACAAAGGATAGCTAAGTCCTTTGGTGACGACTTCACTGTGTACCTTGTAGATGACACTTCCAAGTCAATTTCAGAAGCTTATGCATCCCCTGATGTTGACTACTGGAAGGAGGCTGTTCGTAGCGAAATAGACTCCATTATCGCTAACGGGACTTCGGAGGTGACAGAGCAACCCTATGGGTGCAAAACCGTAGATTGCAAGTGGGTGTTCAAGAAGAAGCTAAGGCCTAACGGTACTATTGAAAAGAACAAGGCTCGGCTTGTGGCCAAGGGCTATTCTCAGAAAGAAGGCGAAGATTTCTTTGACACTTACTCACCTGTTGCTAGATTGACCACAATTTGCGTACTTCTCTCCTTGGCTACCTCACATGGTCTTCTCGTTCATCAGATGGACGTTAAGACAGCTTTTCTTAATGGAGAGCTGGATGAGGAAATTTATATGGAGCAGCCTGATGGATTTGTGGTAGAAGATCAAGAAGGCAAGGTGCTAAAGTTGTTAAAATCTTTGTATGGTTTGAAACAAGCTCCAAAGCAGTGGCATGAGAAATTTGATAGAACACTAACTTCTGCGAGCTATGCAGTCAACGAGGCAGATAAGTGTGTATACTATCGCTATGGTGGGGGTAAGGGAGTTATTCTGTGCTTGTATGTTGATGGCATACTAATCTTTGGGACAAACCTTGAGGTGATTAATAAGGTTAAATCATTCTTGTCTCAAAATTTTGATATGAAAGATCTGGGAGTAGCTGATGTTATCTTAAATATTAAGCTAATCAGAGGTGATGATGGGATTACACTCTTGCAATCACATTATGTGGAAAAGGTCTTGAGCCGCTTTGGCTATATTGATAGAAGCCTTCTTCCAACTCCTTATGATCCTAGTCTTTTGCTTCACAAAAACCAAAGAATTACTAGGAATCAGCTGGAGTACTCCCAGATAATTGGCTCACTTATGTATCTAGCCAGTGCAACTAGGCCAGACATCTCCTTTGCTGTGAGCAAATTGAGCTGGTTTACCTCTAATCCGGGAGATTATCATTGGCGCGCGCTTGAGTGAGTTATGTGCTATCTGAAGGGTACTTTGAATCTTGGACTTCACTATACTGGGTACCCGTCGGTATTGGAGGGATATAGTGATTCTAACTGGATCTCTGATGTTAATGAGATCAAAGCCACTAGTGGATATGTTTTTACACTAGGTGGTGGTGCTGTTTCATGGAGGTCATGCAAACAGACCATTTTGACGAGATCAACCATGGAAGCAGAGCTTACTGTACTAGATACTGCTACTGTTGAGGCAGAATGGCTACGTGATCTATTAATGGATTTGCCTGTGGTTGAAAAACTAGTGCCGGCTATCCTTATGAACTGCGACAATCAAACTGTCATTGCTAAGGTGAATAGTTCTAAGGATAACATGAAATCGTCTAGGCATGTGAAGAGACGATTAAAATCTGTCAGGAAATTGAGAAATTCTGGAATTATAAGTTTGGATTATGTCCAAACAGCTAGCAACCTGGCAGATCCCTTTACGAAGGGACTATCACGAAATGTGATAGATAATGCATCGAGAGAGATGGGTATGAGACCCATGTGAGTTACACTATGGTGGTAACCCAACCTATGTGATCGGCGATCCCGTGAATTAGGACCTGGGAAGAACAAGCCATTAGTTAACGGAAGGAGAGTACCTTTAACTGTCTCTAAGTGAAGATGCATATACTCTCATAAACTGTAAGGTAGGTTGGCTTTTGTCTTAATGTATTTTGTTGACTTTAAATAGCGAAGATGTTGTTCTACAGAGCATTCTTCAAAAGACACACCTATATGAGCTCGATCGTTGGTCGCGGTCTATGGAGATTTTGGGTGAATATCCTAGAAAGCTCATGAAAGACCAAGGAGTATGACTTATAAGCTCCAACCGAGGAGTAGGCTACTGACGGCCTAGTATCAGTCAAGGCTTTGAATGAAACTTGCTTGTACAAAACTTGCAATTCAAGGTGTAGTCCATTGTTCAAGTTGTGAGTAAGTGTAGCTTGGAGTTCTAGATGGATGTTCAACCTTAACCGGTCTCCATTGAAACACTGGTATATAAAAAGTACTTTGGAGAAATGGCAAATCTCTTTGGGACTTTGAGATTTGGTGGGGGATTGTTGGAATTGCTAAATGGGCTAAGGCCCATGTGGAGAATAATTTCTAGAAAAATCTCAAAGGCCCAGCTCATGGAGAGTGGCATGGGGAGTTTTAGTACCACCTTGCTAGTTCTAGGAGAGGGAGACTTCCTTATAAGGGTGAGCTCTCTCTTAGCCACTTGAGACATGCATAGTGGAGAGAAGTGGAGGAACACATGCACGCGCTCGCTCGCCTCGCCTCGCCATGCCACTCTAGGCGAGGCGGCGCGCGTACGCGACATGCGCGTGAATGGTCCGCCAAAATTGGCTTCTCATGCTTGCGCAGATGCAGCTTCTTTTTGCAGTTTTTATTTTGCTGCAAATATAGAGTCCGGATAGGATACGCACAGCCTATCCGGATCGGTTACGAGATAGAGATTGTGCGGGCGTCCTGATCACACGTCCTAATATCTCTATAAATATCGAGCTGTTGTCTCCATGCAATATATGCGAAAACAGTCTAGGGCTTGCCATCTCTTCTGTTCTGAGCCGTCGTTCGTCGTCTACTCCGTCCCGATCTTCGGCGTGCACCGGCGGATTGGGAGAGCAGGTCTCCGGAACCCTCGCCTTCGATGTCCTGCACTAGGAGAGGACGAATGAGGTTTTTGGGAAGCGCTACGCGCGACTGCTCGCTGTGCGCCCATCACGGCTCATCTCCCTTCACGTTCGGGCGCTGCGCATCGTCGTCATCACCCGGTGCCGCGCGTCGTTCGTGCGGTACGCGCTACGCCCGTGTCTGCTCTAGAACAGCCCCCACAACAGGGCTGTAGGTACGCGTATACTATGTCTCCTGTGTTTGATCTATTCATATTAATTGCTGTCATATACATGTTTAGATCAGATTACATGATTCTGTTTACTTATGCTATTAATGCCATGATTTATTTATGGAATAAATTAAATCTACATGTGCTTATATGTTCAATATTTTGTATAGAGGGTTTCCCTGAAAACAGTATCTAAGATAATAAAAAATGATTTAACATAAAAAAAACCTAACTACTGCCTAGGCTATACAGACTTGAATCTGAAATGAATTTTTCAGAAATAAAACAAGGTACCAAGCTTCCTTTATTCAACATGATTGCACCAAAAGGACTGGGGAAACTATTATAGTAGATCAATTACCTTAGTTGGGGGAAAAATCTAACAAGAGAAACAATGCTTGAGAGATCATATCCCTTCTTCTCCTCTCTTCCTCCGCTGTTCTCATATTGCCCCCACCTTCTATTGCAGCAGCTCCAGCTGAACATGTCATCAATTGTGATCGGTGGGGAGGCAGACCGATGACGGCTTGCGGCAGTGTACGGATCAAGCGACTGCGACAGGCGGTGTAAAAAAACGACGCGGGCGGAAGGCGTCGGGAGGAAGAAAAGGCACGGATGGAGAATTCCTAGCACGTGAACGGTGAAATTTTCTCGTGGGATAAGTGATTGGGGAAGCTAATAGGTTCCCTAAATTTGGCTCACTTTTGGGTTAGAATTAGGAATGGAGAATTTTTGGGGATAGTTTTGGGTATCTGTTGGAGGTTTATTTTTAACTTAAATCCTAAAATTTAACTTTTGGGAACCTTTTTGGGCCTTTGTTGGAGATGCTCTAAGAGAGTATTTGAATCAGCTTTTTTAGTGGCTTATAAACCACACGCAAAATGAGAATCATCATTAGTGTATGATTAATTAAGTATTAACTATTAAAAACTTAAAAAAGGATCTATTTGATTTTTTTAGAGATACTTTCATATAGAAAGTTTTTACAAAAAGTACCTTTTACGTTTTTAGAAACATGCTAACAGAAACCGAGGAAGAAGCCATAAGCTACCAGCCCAAAGGAATACCCAACCGACCTAAGGAGTGGGCTGGCCGGCCTATTAAGCGAAAAGGCTATTTAGCGAATGTTCGTACATAGCGTGTCCACGCGAACGCCCCTCCAACCTTCTGTTTTTGGCATCACCTTCTTTTTATAAAAACTTTATATACGTAAACTTTATACATAGAAAGTTTATACAAGAAAAGTTTACATGTCCGATTTGAATTCAAAATTAGAGTTCCAACGTAAAAATTTTATATAAATAAACTTTTTTATTTATATATCCAATGTTTTCTATGTATAAAGTTTATATATATATATATATATATAGTTTATACGCCCGATTTTAGATTCTAATTTGATTTGAAATCAAAGTCTTACGTCGAATGTCTATGCATTAAAAATTTATGTGTAAAATTTATGTGTATAAAATTTATACATATAAAGTTTTTTTCTACCACATATGGACCGAGCCAAAGCGTTTGCACATGCCCTAGATACGCGAACACTCACCCATTAGATCCCCCTATCAAGACCTCAGGACACAAGTCAACCACCAAAACTGCCATGCCCCTGCCAACTGCCATCAAGCGCCAATCTGAGCCATCCAAGCACTCCACCGCCTTGATGGACGGTCGGTCGCCTAGGGGAGTGGCCAGCCGGCCGGCCACTGACGTTTCCCTGCTGCCTAAAGACACCATCAATTCAACAAGATGCCGAGAGTCGGATCCTGCACTTCTAGCTCAAAATCGTAGAATACGAATAGTAGTAGTCGGGAGAGGGTCCGAGTAGAGTACTAGCATGATGATACTGCACAACAAACTGACTATAAATTTCACTAGCCGTACGCGTGCGAAAAACTGCTTGACATGTGATAGCTCCTAGGTAGTAGTGTAATTTCTTTTAAATGTTTCATTTTACAATTTATGCTATCTGAAAAGATTTGTAATGATGAATTGTTATCAATTAGTGCCATAGAGATCAACCCGTTCATTTAACTGGTGGAGATTGTTGTTTCAAACCATTACATACGTTATTGTTAAAAAAGTTAGCCGACGTAACGAAATGATGACTAATCTCCCCGATCTCTTAGCCAATGATTAACCATAGACATATCAGATGACGACATAGGAACACACGATATTTGTTAACGAG
Organism: Oryza meyeriana var. granulata; assembly: GCA_003991445.1. Lineage (NCBI taxonomy): Eukaryota > Viridiplantae > Streptophyta > Magnoliopsida > Poales > Poaceae > Oryza > Oryza meyeriana. The sequence continues at coordinate 17,369 of RYFJ01003198.1, forward strand.
AATCAGTGAAGCCTAATCCCCGGGCTCTAATTTTGGACATTCCTCCCTAATTAATATAGCACAGCTAACCGCTACGAGTCTATGGTTTTGTTGCCATCCTCTCCCTGCGTACCTACGCTATATTATCATTACTATAGTTACATTGTGGCGCCTCCCTCTATTATTAAAGGATTACCGGGTTACAGAATCCGATACTAACTCTATCCCCTACCACCTAATACAACTCTAAGTCCAACTGTAATTTACTAGTACTAGTATACTCGACACCTATTCTAACAGTTATATATTGTTGTTTGTGTAGTACTTTCTCCATTTTTAAGTACATGATGGTGTTGACTTTTGGATATGGTGTTTAACTATTTATCTTATTAAAAGGTTTAGTGTAAAGATGCAACAATATAGGCTACTCTTAAGGTAGCTTTAATGATAAAACAATTCACAATAAAATAAATGATATTTTTTTAATAAGATGAATGATAATGTCCAAAAGTCAGCAGTGCCGTACATTTAAAAACAAAGGTAGTAGATAGTCTTTATACTTTGTTAGTAGCTCGTTGAGTGCACTCAAAACAATTCTGCAATCTCAATAAATAATAAATCCACAGATAATAAAGGTCAGCACCCTCACTCAACTGGCTATAGGAATTGATAATGATGATGATGAAAGATACCAAAGTGCAGCTCTATCTTAATCCTAACGTCCAACTGTCTTAGTGCAATAGATATTGAATACATTAGAAACTTTGGTCCGCTGCATTAATCCGTTCAAAGCAACAGGGATATAGCAATATAGTCCATGCAGGCATCGCGGAGCATATAAATAGAGCACAATGGGAGTACGATCTTCTCATCACAGGCTAGCTGGCTGGCCCAAACTGATCATCAGAAATGGCTCTCAAGAATTTTCTTCTCCTCGGTATTTTCCTGGCTGCCCTGCTCATCTTCTTCCAGGATGTAGCTCATGCAAGAGAGCTCACCGAAGCCAATGGTTTGCAGCACAGATCTCTATCTCTCTCCCCCTGCGCTCCCTAATTCCAATAGCTTACACGAACATTCAAGCATTAACTATTTGACTAGGATAAACAAAACACATATCGAATTATATTTTCAATGGTAATTCATGTGTTCATGCTGTTTTCTATATTTGGATGTGAATTGTACATCTAAATAAAACATGATTACTGAAAGATTTTCCGTGTACGCAGAATCTGAGGGGAAGAACATCAAACCTACAGGAGGGCCAAGGGTTAATGATCAAAAGTGGGGAGGTGGATACTACCATGATGGAGGATATGGATATGGTGGTGGGTATGGCGGAGGATATGGCTGTCCTGGGTATGGCGGTGTTAGCGATATGCCCTAGAGCCAATATGGAGATGTTATATATATCACATGCTATGTTTATAATGTATTGATTTGTTCCTTGAAATAGATATTATCATTATTGATCAATGAGTACGTGACTTATTCATGAGACTCTTAATGTCAAATGCTGCTATTTCTAAATGATCCCTGATCATATATCATATGAGGAACAGATATGATTCTAACATTAGCATATGTATTGATTGATAATCAAGTCTCATGGATCATGGTATGGAGATACCAAATCGATAATATGGACATATGTTAGTAAACATGTGTTGGATAGACCCGCCATGAGATACTACAGAGATTTCATGTGTCATCAGTTAGTCTCAAGTAGTGTTTATGTAGAGTCCTCAAACTTGAGATCATCATGGTTTCCAATATACATAGTAGCTTATTTTGGGACTACTAAACACTACTCCACAACTGGGTAGTCATAAAAGTAGTCTTCGGATGTGCTATAAAACATGTAGTGGGATGTGAATGATCAAGATAGAATTTGCCCCTCCTTAAGGGAGCGATATCTCTGGGCCCTCGATATAATGGATTATGGAAGTGCATAGCCATGCTAAGGTGATTGAGGTGTCAATCACAAGTTTGTAATCCATCACAGGATCGAGAGAGTGATTGAGCTATTAAGAGGATGACACAAGTCTCGCCTTGAGCTCAATCGATATCGTGAGGAAAAAGGATTTGTGTATGAGGACATTACAGGTTCAGCCGATATGATCTTTACATATATTTTGGAGTTAATATGTCTTGCTAGAGGCCGCTATTAACAGGGTGACCAGAAAGGTGTTTCTGGGTCACGACAAAATATACGTGAACCTACAGGATCGCACGCTTAACGGGTTGGATATGGGCTCGATTCGGATAGAGATCCGAGTAGACTCTTACTGGGCCTCGGTCCACGAGGTCTAAGTGAGGAGGTTTATATATAGGGAGGCGAGGGGCCGAGGAGATTCACGTTTTTCTGTTGATCTCGAGCTAAACCCTAGCCGCTCACGAGTGCTAGTACACTCACAATCGGCGTTCCAGCCCCAGACGTGTGGATACCGGTGGAGGCGCTGCTCGTTGCGGCGTTGATCGGCATCGACGCTAATTAGATCTGCGGAGATCGACTACTTCCACTACTACCTCGACGCGTGCGTGGTTGGACCGGCTTCTCCAACCCTTCTTCTGCTGTACTGCGCGTCTAGTGGTAACGATTCATGATCCCTCTCTCGCATGATGTCCTGGTGCGTGTAGTAGAAAAGTTTGTTTTTTGTTATCGTAGCCTGCGCGTACTCCTTCAGGCGGTGGGTATGGTAGAAGATATGGTTATCCAGGGTATAGTGGTGGCTATGGTGGTGGATATAGAGGAGGATACAGTGGAGGATATGGTGGTGGAGGGGGTGGTGGAGGATACGGTGGTGGCAATTGGCACTAATAAGTTGTTAAATGACACATAATGTTAAATAAGTCAAGTATGACATATTTGCTTGGATAATGTAATTGCTTATAGGAACAATGGTGATAATAGTGAGAATTTTAAAGAGCTAGCCTTGTTTGGTCTCTCTTCTACATGTATGCTGCTTCATGTATTCTAGATTTTAATATTGTAATATGACATGTTTGAAAATAATTCTACATCCTCATTGAAAAAAAAAAGAACAGTTCTTTCTTAAGACTTTTTCAAAGGGGTTCTATCATCTCCAGATTATGTTTGTTTGCAAGGGTTTCATTTTTGTCAGTGTTGTATGAGAGGCCAGAGTTGGGAAGGAAACACTGGGGCCAAGTTTTTGGGGGTAAGCATCGTGTACAACTGAATATTTTTTGTCTTGTGTACATTTCTTGTGGGAAGTATAATATTCAAAAATATATACCGGTGGAGGTAGGTGATGATCGGTGGCTTGCTTGATACTAATTGTTGTAAGTCGACAACGGGCATGGCAAATGAAAAATGAAAAAAATGGCCGCCCCCTGGAGATCGCTCCTCCAGGGGCAAAAGAGCCGCTAGATGGCTTGTTCTGATGCAATAAAAACATGTACGAGAATAGATGTACTGCATATATGGGTGGATGCCTTAACTCTCAAGAGCTATCGTATAAATACTTAAATAGTATACAAAAGGTAGAGATAAGGAAGAAAGAATAGATCAGTGAGGAAGACTATGATATAAATCAATCCTTTCCTAATATTCCTCAAACTATCATATGTAATCTGAGATCAAGCACAAAACAAACTAAGGGCACTACCATACCAGGGAGAAGCTAGAGGTGCTCGAATAGGTAGGAGAGGTGAAGTTGGTGTGTGGTTAATTATTGAAGCAGGAAGAGAATAGAAGCCTTATAGAACATTATACTTGTTACATACTCTTGGGTTTCAACTCTCCCATCGTGTAGGCCACCATTTACCTTTTGATAATTTTTACGGTGATCTTTGTTAACAGTAGAATCAATCTAGATCTTTCATCTTTTCTTATCCAATAAACCATATTTATTTATACTATTATCTGAATTTCTAGTAGTAGAATAATTTTTCTATTATAGTAATAGCACTATTAGTATAATACAACCGGTACATATCGCTATAAAAGTACTTTTTTTAATGAACGTGTTCTCTTCTGAAATATGTGCCAGTCAAATTATAAGGTTTTCAAACCTTTTCAAAATTTGTGTATAGAATAACTCCGCATTGAACTCATACGCAAGATTTGGCATAGTGAGGTTTAAAACATAGTTGATTGTTAAATAATGGAAATGCTCCGGCTTCTACCGTTAGGCACACCGTGGTCAAAACATTGTTGATCAAGGAGCAATAGATCGATTAGAAGCCTATTGACCATAACACACTTCTCTAATAGATATTATTAAACTAGTTTATCTATTCCATTTCACTGGCCTATATTCTGCCGTCCAATAATTTCAATACTTGTCTATCTATCTATTTATCTATATACTAATTAGGCACTATCTAGGAGCTCCTATATTAATTAGAAAAATCTGACCATTGATTATGCAGATTGTGTTATTATAACCGTTGATAATAAAATTCAATCTATATGAGTTTAACATTGTATGCCGCTTTTAAAGCCCATATATGATATAATACGTGATTGTTGACATTAAGAACTTGGTTTAAGACAGGTTGTTTCTATCTAGGGTTTATAGCCTTGCCATACATGCTTAACCCTAACTTTTGCTGAATTATCTCTTCGACTTGCCTTAATATAAAGAATCTGAGTTCTACACGATTAGCATCATTAACCACCACATCACAAAGAGAGACCTTGTTGGTTGATATCATTAAGAAACTATGCCGCGATTGCCAACCTCCATGGCGCTGCTGGGACAAATCAATAGGCAATGCTGCATGACGATCACACACAAGCTTAGGACTCTCCATGGCTGCACATTGGAAGATTGGAGGAGCTGTTGAAAATATAAGCACATATAGATTTAATTTATTTCATAAATAAATCATGACATTAATAACATAAGTAAACAGAATTATGTAATCTGATCTAAACATGTATATGACAGTATTTAACATGAATAGATCAAACATAGGAGACATAGCATACGCGTACCTACAGCCCTATTGTGGAACAGACACAGGCGCACCCTGTTCTGGAGTGTGTCTGCTCCCTGTTCTGGAGAAGACACAGGCGCAGCACGTACCGCACGAACGACACGCAGCACCAGGTGATGACGACGACACGTAGCAACCGAACGTGAAGGAAGACGAGCCGTGATGGGCGCACAGCGAGCAGTCGCGCTCTCCTAGTGCAGGACGTCGAAGGCGAGGGTTCCGGAGACCTACTCTCCCAATCCGCCAGTGCACGTCGACGATCGGGACGGAGTAGACGACGAACAACGGTATTTATAGAGATATTAGGACGCGTGATCAGGACGCCCGCACGATCTCTATCTCATAACCGAACCGGATAGGCTACGCCGCCTGACGTGGCGTGGCGAGGCGAGGCGAGCGAGCGCGCACGTGTGTTCCTCTAGTTCTCTCCACTATGCATGTCTCAAGTGGCTAGAACAGAGCTCACCCTTATAAGGAGGTCTTCCTCTCCTAGAACTAGCAGGTAGTACTAAACTTCCCATGGCACTCCCCATGAGGTGGGCTTTGGAGATTTTTCTAGGAATTATTCTCCACATGGGCCTTAGCCCATTTAGCAATTCCAACAATCCCCCACCAAATCTCAAAGTCCCAAAGAGATTTGCCATTCTCCAAAGTACTGTTTATATACCAGCCTTTTGATGGAGACCGGTTAAGGTTGAACATCCATCTAGAACTCCAAGCTACACTTACTCACAACTTGAACAATGGACTACGCCTTGAATTGCAAGTTTTGTGCAAGCAAATTTCACTCAAAGCCTTGACTGATACTAGGCCGTCAATAGCCTACCCCTCGATTAGAGCTTATAAGTCATACTCCTTGGTCTTTCATGAGCTTCTTAGAATATTCACCTAAAATCTCCATAGACCGTGACCAACGGTCGAGCTCATATAGGTGTGTTCTTTCAAGAATGCTCTGTAGAACAGCATCTTCGCTATTTAAAGCCAACAAAACACATTAAGGCAAAGGCCATCCTGCCTTATAGCTTGTGAGAGTATATGCATCTTCAATTACACACAGTTAAAGGTACTCTCCTCCCGTTAACTAATGGCTTATTCTTTTCAGGTCCTAATTCACGGGATCGCCGATCACATAGGTTGGGTTACCACCATAGTGTAACTCACATGGGTCTCATTCCCATCTCCCTCGATGCATTATCTATCACATTTCGTGATAGTCCCTTCGTAAAGGGATTTGCCAGGTTGCTTGCTGTTTGGACATAATCCAAACTTATAATTCCGGAATTTCTCAATTTCCTGACAGACTTTAATTGTCTCTTCACATGCCTGGACGATTTCATGTTATTCTTAGAACTATTCACCTTAGCAACGACAGTTTGATTATCACAGTTCATAAGGATAGCCGACACTGGTTTTTCAACCACAGGCAAATCCATTAATAGATCACACAGTCATTCTGCCTCAACAATAGCAGTATCTAATGCCATAAGCTCTACTTCTATGGTTGATCTTGTCAAAATGGTCTGTTTGCATGACCTCCATGAAACAGCACCACCACCTAGTGTAAAAACATATCCACTAGTGGCTTTGATCTCATCAATATCAGAGATCCAGTTGGAATCACTATATCCCTCTAATACCGATGGGTACCCTGTATAGTGAAGTCCAAGATTCATAGTACCCTTCAGATAGCGCATAACTCGCTCAAGCGCGCGCCAATGATCATCTCCAAGATTAGAGGTAAACTGGCTCAATTTGCTCACAACAAAGGAGATGTCTGGCCTAGTTGCACTAGCTAGATATATGAGTGAGCCAATCATCTAGGAGTACTCCAGCTGATTCCTAGTAATTCTTCTGTTTTTGCGAAGCAAAAGACTAGGATCATAAGGAGTTTGAGAAGGCTTGCTATCAATATAGCCAAAGCGGCTGAAGACTTTTTCCACATAATGAGATTGCAGAAGTGTAATCACATCATCACCTCTGATTAGCTTAATGTTTAAGATAATATCAGCTACTCCCAGATCTTTCATATCAAAGTTTTGAGACAAGAATAATTTAACCTCATTGATCACCTCAAGGTTTGTCCCAAAGATTAATATGTCATCAACATACAAACACAGAATAACTCCCTCACCCCCACCATAGCGATAGTATACACACTTATCTACCTCGCTGACTGCATAGCCCGCAGAAGTTAGTGTTCTATCAAATTTCTCATGCCACTGCTTAGGAGCTTGTTTCAGACCATACAAAGATTTTATCAACTTTAGCACCTTGTCTTCTTGACCTTCTACTACAAATCCATCAAAGTGCTCCATATAAATTTTCTCATCCAGCTCTCCATTAAGAAAAGCTGTCTTAACGTCCATTTGATGAACGAGAAGACCATATGAGGCAGCCAAGGAGAGAAGTACGCGAATTGTGGTCAATCTAGCAACAGGTGAGTAAGTGTCAAAGAAATCTTCACCTTTTTTCTGAGTATAGCCCTTGGCCACAAGCCGAGCTTTGTACTTTTTAATAGTACCGTCAGGCCTTAGCTTCTTCTTGACCACCCACTTGCAACCTACGGGTTTGCACCCATAGGGTCGCTCTGTCACCTCCCAAGTCCCGTTAGCGATAATGGAGTCCATTTCGCTACGAACAGCCTCCTTCCAGTAGTCAGCATCAGGGGATGCATAAGCTTCTGAAATTGACTTGGGAGTGTCATTCACAAGGTATACAGTGAAGTTGTCACCAAAGGACTTAGCTATTCTTTGTCTCTTGCTCCATCTAGGAGCTTCACTGTTATCCTTCTCAGCGAGATGTTCAAGTGTATGTTCAGTTTGACCTGGTGGTGTGATTAAATTAGGAATTGAATCAGAAGATTGATTCGAAGCGTTATGTGTATCCTTCATTGGGAAAGTTTTCCCAAAAAACGTAACATCACGAGACTCTAAAATTGTACCCGTATTCATGTTAGGTACCTCAGATTTAACTATTAAAAATCTATAAGCAATGCTATGATTAGCATATCCCAGAAAGACACAGTCCACAGCCTTAGGTTCTAGCTTGTGCTTTTTTGTTATTGGTACATTGACTTTCACCAAGCATCCCCATGTACGCAAGTAAAAAAGTGATGGTTTTCTCCCAATCCATGCCTCGTATGGTGTTTTATCCATATTTCTGTTAGGAATTCTATTTAATACATGATTCGAGGTCAACAAAACCTCTCCCACCATGCCTTAGGTAATCCCGCAGTGTCTAACATGGCATTCACCAAGTCAGTCAGCGTACAGTTCTTCTTTTCGGCAACCCATTAGATTCGGGAGAATAGGGAGGCGTTCGCTCATGTATAATGCCATGTTCCTCACAGAATAAATCAAAAACATTAGAGAAAAACTCTCCACCACGATCTGACCTTAGTCTTTTTATCTTTATGTCAAGTTGGTTTTCAACTTCTGCCTTATAAATTTTAAAATAGTCTAGGGTCTCATCCTTCATTTGCAATAAATACACATAACAAAATCTAGTTGCATCATCAATCAAAGTCATAAAATATCATTTTCCACCCTTCGTCAACACCCCATTCATTTCACAAAGATCTGAATGTAGAAGTTCTAGTAGTGCCAAGCTTCTCTTCTCGGCAGCCTTGTGGGGTTTGCGAGGTTGTTTTGATTGCACACAACTATGGCACTTAGAACCTTTGACAATGGAAAAACTTGGAATTAAATTCAAACTGGAAAACTGAGACATTAAACCAAAATTAACATGACATAAACGTGAATGCCAGATACTAGCCTTATTATCCACACTGCCACAAATATGGTTCACAGACTTATTGCAGAAATCAGAAAGGGAAAAACAGAATAAGCCTCCTCACACATAGCCTTTACCAATAAAATATCCATGTTTAGACACGACTACTTTATTAGACTCAAATACCAACTTAAACCCGTCTCTACATAGACAGGAACCACTAACGAGATTCTTATCGATAGTGGGGACATACTGCACGTTCTTCAGCTGTACGATCTTTCCTGAAGTAAATTTCAGATCTACCGTACCAACACCATAAACAGAAGCATGCGACCCGTTCCCCATTAGGACGGAGGAATCCCTACTGACCTAATAAGAGGAAAATAAAGATATGTCAGCACAAACATGAACATTGGCCCCCGTATCAACCCACCAATTAGTAGACTGATTAACTGAGAGAACAGTAGGTGAATTACCACATCCGGTTCCATCTCCAGTATTACCAATGGTCATATTGACAGACTTAGAGGTCTGTCCTGCAGGTGCCTTCATGCCCTTACGTTGTGGACACTTCCTGGCGAGATGACCAGGCAAGCCACACACAAAGTAAGTTCTGACATCTTCCTCCTTGTTGTTGTTGCTGCTTTTCTTGAAGCTGGTGTTTTGTTGGCCTTTGACAAATTTCCCTTTATTGTTCTTGTTAGCAGTCTTTTGTACCACATTGGCACTAGACTACCCACCATCGCCTTTTGACGCAGCGTCCTTTGCCCGAGCTTTCTCCTCAACGTCAAGAGACGCAATTAACCCCTCAACGGAGTACTCCTGTCTCTTGTGTTTGAGTGCAGTACCAAAACTCCTCCATGAAGAAGGTAGTTTTGCAATAATACATGCAGCCACAAATTCGTCGGGAAGGGCATACTTAAAGAGTTCGAGTTCCTTAGCAATGGTTTGTAGTTCATGAGCCTGTTCGACCACAGAACGGTTGTCAACCATGCTGAAATCGTGAAACTGCTCCATGACGTACAAATCGTTGCTAGCATCAGTAGCACCGAATTTGGTATTTAGTGCATCCCATAACTCCTTAGCGTCAGTCATATGCATGTACACCTCGACCAGATGATTACCAAGAACGCTAAGAATGTATCCCACAAAGAGAGTAGTGGCTTCCTCAAATTCTTTCTGCTGTTCAGCAGAGAGAACTCCTTCAGGTTTGCCAGTACTCACCCAGAAGCACTTCATAGCTGTCAGCCACAGAGTGACTCTAACCTGCCATCTCTTAAAGTGCATGCAGGTAAATTTATCTGGCCTCAGTGCATCGGCAAAACCAGCCATCGTAAAACTACAGTGCCTATAATAAGGTTTTTGGATTGTTGAAAATATAAGCACACGTAGATTTAATTTATTCCATAAATAAATCATGACATTAATAGCACAAGTAAACAGAATCATGTAATCTAATCTAAACATGTATATGACAGTACTTAACATGAATAGATCAAACATAGGAGATATAGCGTATGTGTACCTACAACCCTGTTATGGGGGCTGTTGTGGAGCAGACACAGACGCACCCTGTTCTGTAGGAGACATAGGCGCAGCACGTACCGCACGAACGACACGCGGCACCAGGTGATGACGACGACGCGCAGCGCCCGAATGTGAAGGAAGACGAGCCGTGATGGGTGCACAGCAAGTAGTCGCGCGTAGCGCTTCCCCAAAATCTTATTCGTCCTCTCCCAGTGCAGGACATCGAAGACGAGGGTTCCGGAGACCTGCTCTCCCAATCCGCCGGTGCACGTCGACGATCGGGACGGAGTAGACGACGAACAACGACTCAAAACAGAAGAGATGGCAAGCCCTAGACTGTTTTCGTATATATTGCGTGGAGACAGCAGCTCGGTATTTATAGAGATATTAGGACACGTGATCAGGACGCCTGCACAATCTCTATCTCGTAACCGAACCTGATAGGCTGCGCGTATCCTATCCGAATTCTAATTTACAGCAAAACAAAAACTGCAAAAAGAAGTTGCATCTGCGCAAGCATGAGAAGCCAATTTTAGCGGACCATTCACGCGCATGTCGCGTACGTGCGCCACCTGGCCTGGCCTGGCGAGGCGAGCATGCGCGCGCGTGTTCCTCCAGTTCTTTCCACTATGCATGTCTCAAGTGGCTAGGAGAGAGCTCACCCATATAAGGAGGTCTCCCTCTCCTAGAACTAGCAAAGTGGTACTAAACTTCCCATGCCACTCCCCATAAGATAGGCTTTTAAATTTTTTCTAGAAATTATTCTCCGCATGGGCTTTAGCCTATTTAGCAATTCCGACAGGAGCAAGGGCTGCAAGGCCATGATGGTGATAGGCATATATGGTCTGTTCATAAGAATCACAGAGTGGCTGCGATTATATTTTGGTACTTTGGTTCGTGAGGCGCCTGTCCATGCATGTGTCAGAGGTGTCACAGGGAACCGCATACATTGACTTTCCAATGATGCAAGATTTATCCCTAACATATTTATCAATATATACATGCTTTGCATGAAGCATAGGTTTATCACACAAGATCTCCTAACTTGGATCCATCTCTGCATGCACAATCAGATCCATCTCTGCATGCACAATCAGCTACATGGTTTGCAATTAGCCCTACATCTTCAGTTTAGTATTTGTACCTATTATTAATTGAGCAATCTAAGTACTGATTGGTCAATCAAGTAAGCTCTCATGTTAAATAAAAATATTGAATCGTCCATTAGATAAATCATATTATCATGACCATAAATCATACTAGGAATTTATGCTAAATAAAACATGTAATTGCAAATATCATGGACTCTTTAGTTTTAGTTTTCCAAAATTTAATAATTCCAAAATTTAGAACTAATAAATATAAAGTTGTGGCCACTTGGACTCTCAATTTAGTATTTACTAATTTAATTTTGAAATTTAAAATCAATTATTACTACATGTATAGTTAGAAAAATATCCAACACGTTTAGTATATTATTAAAATTTTAGTACTAATAATAATAATAATAATAATCCGTGCGGGGCTAGCGACTAGTGTACTTAATCAGGTCGGCATGCTTTTCTTTCGATAATTAATGGAAATCGATCCAGCCTTAATTGTCACGAACACAAGAGGGCAATATTGTCACGGACGCGCTACTAGAAACTTGAGTTGCGTCCCCTGCATGGAATTGAATGATCAGTAGATATATTTGACTAAAACTATCGAACTAAGGGGGTGTTTGCTTCACTTATTACTTATAACTTTTTCCTCGGTTTCCGATAACATGCTTTCTAAAACGTAAAACGGTATGTTTTGTGTAAAAACTTTCTATATGAAAGTATCTCTAAAAAATCAAATAGATCTATTTTTTAAGTTTTTAATAGTTAATAGTTAATTAATCATGTGCTAATGATGTTTCTCGTTTTACATGCAGTTTATAAACTAACACAATAAGCCAATTCAAACACTCCCTAAGGCAACATTCGACACTAATGGTTAGAAAAAAACTCTTCGTTTTTTATGAGCACGCTTCCCGAACTGTTAAACAGTGTGTTTTTTTAAAAATTTTCTATATAAAAGTTGCTTTACAAAATCATATTAATTTATTTTTTAAGTTTAAAATAATTAATACTTAATTAATCATACGCTAATAACTTACCTCATTTTACGTGATCTTCTTTTTCTTACTAATCTTCTCATCTTTAAACTATCCCTAAGTGATGTTCCTTTCACCTTCAGTTTGACAATGTGCATACGTATCACTGTGCTACGATACAAGTCCACTGATAGGAGACAGTTGTAGTGGAAGATATATATGCACTGATAATCATTGAGTAGTAGCTAGCTATGCCGCTTGTGCGTAGTATTGATGGTGTTTACTTTTATAATTGACTTTACTGTCTCTAAATAACAATTTGTCTGCGTGATCTCAATCACAAAATAAATCCAGTGATGAAGGTCAATGCGCGCCCTTACTCATCATCTTTTTTTCCTTTTTTTTCTTTACTGACGACTGACCAACTCACTCAATTTGCTATAGGATCAAAGGCAATAAGTGTTTGACTTAAAACCGTGTCTACGTGAAGACATAGTGATACTTTATATGCAACCTGTAACGGCACCTGGTGATGCTCCACTAAAAGGGTAAATTTCGCTGAACACTGATCTAGGATGGACCCTATCAGAGTAAACATATGATGATTTATCCTAAGCTCGATAGATCAGCTAGGATATCCTCCAAGGACGTAGAGAAGAGAAATAGCGAGCAACAAGGTGTTTGGAAGGGTAAAGGGCAAAAGGATAAAAAAAATAGAGATAGAGGCAGTAGATTGATTTTGATAATTGATTATCAGATGTTTCAATCGGCTTTGACCCTTAATATTTATAGAAAGGGTGATTTTACGTAAATAGATACATAAATAGAGTCTTCTCTATGTCCTATTAGACTTAAAAGATGCATTGGGACTCAAGAAACCCTGGCCACTAAGCAAGAAAACATGAGAAGAACCAAATTAAACTTAGATTATAGTAATCTGTTAGTCAGACTATCCAGACACATATGATCAAAAAATATCTAATCCGACCACCAAACACATACTGTCAGACCGGCCATTCAGCGAAGGATCTGATCCCTTTTCTAGTTTTAGGCTAAATTTGACCTAATGCCAAATTTAAGTGCACACTGAGATCAAAGAAAACATGTTAAAAGGACAGCATGATAGGGAAGAGAAGCTAGAGGTGTGATCGAATGGATATACGAAGTTGGGTGTGGGTAGTTACCAGAGTACGCAGAGAATTAAAAGGCTTCCGTATTCTTTCTAGCTTCTTCTACTGCGTTGCTTAACCACTCCCTCTTCTCAAAGCTTATTTCTTTTAAGCTATTTTTTTTTCAAAATAAATTAACTTCTAACCTTTAAAATTCGTATTAGAATATAGTAACTTCTCTATCTATTCCCTAATCTTAACCAACCAACCTCTCTATTTAATTTCTCGACCTAGTACCTATTCTTAACTAATTAGAACCTTCTCCCATTTAATTTTACATACTTTCTTAATACATATGGCTAACTCCAGAAGTTGTTATATTTTGGGATGGATAGAGTATTATTAAGTTTGTTTTTAAAAGATATTTAATTTATTCCTATAGTCAACTAGATTGGGACATCATTTTCTTTATAAAATATGTACTGCTAGTCAAGACTAGAACTGTAAGATAAATTTTTAAACCTTACTTTATAATTTTTTTAAAAAAGAATTCCACACTGAACTCAAATATAAAAGAGATTTGGCATCGTGAGGTTTAAAACATTGTTGATTTCTACATAATAGGAATGTCTTGCATTTTTCAGTCTTTGCTGTTCGGTACACAAAGCCATCGAAACATTATTTTTGGTGAAGGCGCAATTGATCGATTGATAAACACGAGATCCACCTAATGACTTGTGGTGTGAATGGTGTGGCCAATCAACTTGATCTTTGATAAGCTCCTAAATAAGATGAGTTTAGAAATCAAAACTGGCTAGTGGAGCCGATTTAGAGATCAAAACCAGCCTCCAAAGGATATCTAGTGAAGGTAGATGATTTACGGCAAAAATTAACAAAGATGGATAAACTAGGATACTAAGTTAAAAGGTAAAGTTAAAATATGAAAGTAGAGCGATTCGATTGATCGATTGTCGAGGAAGAGAGATCAATTAAATCGGTCATAGCCCTTATAATGGGGTTGCTCTTGTCTCCACAGTCTTCTATATGCTTTATTAGACTTAGAGATCAATTAGGACTCAAGAAACTTCGTGTATACCAAAAAAAATACGAGAACTGTCTTAATTGGAGTTGAACTCGAGGCTTTTGGTCCGACCGTTAGGTCTCTTTTGGCCCAATCGCCACTGTGCCACCGGTCGAACCGGCCTTTAGGAGATGGCTTGGATCTTTTTTAAATTTAGCCTTTTTATGATATATAATTTAAGTGAACAGAAGCCTAGCTACTGAAGCTATAAAACTTCGTACAAATTGACGTGTGTGATTAAGTACGTACTAGCATTGCACATCTGCCCCCATTTTACCCCATATCTTGCCGACCATTAATTTCAAGTAGCTAGGACGTACACATCAGTCTTTTATTTCATAGCAGCATCCACGGGAAGTACTCAAGTACTATACGCGATCTAATACTTAGTCAAGCGCAGCACGCTGCATGCAATTGAAATTTGATTTGCGTCCCCTGCATGGAATTGAATCAGTAGATTTGACTCTATTGACATCAGATCTATTACTGGGGACTAAATATTATCGAACAAATAATTAAGTCTTGGTTTGACAGTCTACGTTCACTTCCTATGACTACGATACAAGTCCACAGATGAGACCAGTTTAGTGACAGATATGCACTGATCGTAACCAATGAGTAGTAAGCTAGTATCTCAAGTGTGAAGCAAATGGTGATGTTTACTTTGATCATTGAGTTTACATAACTATTTAATTGTTTGCCATCTCAATATCACAACATAAATCGAGTGATGGTCCACAATGCCCTCACTCATCTTTTCTTTTTCTTTTGCGTTTTTTTTCTTACTGAGGACTTGCCTCGCTCACTATAATTAGCTACAGGAACTAAGTCGCTGATGTGATATCTACCAAAGAGCAATTCGATCTTAATCCTAACGCTCAAAATCCTAACGCCCAACTGTATTACTGAAATAATTATTGAACGTAGAAATTAGCTTCTGTTCATTAACCCATAGATAGGAACAAGAATAATATATGCATTGTATTGAAGCGCCTATAAATAGGGGACAATGGCAGTGCATTCTTCTCATCACAGGCTAGCTAGCCCAACTGATCATCAGAAATGGCTCCCAAGAATCTCCTTCTGCTTGGTGTCTTCCTGAGTGCTCTGGTTTTCTTCTTCCTGGATGTAGCTCACGCAAGAGAGCTAGCTGAAGCCAATGGTTTGAAACAGTGACCCCCCTCTCTCTCTCCCTCCTTCCAATGGCTTAAATGAATATTAATTCAAGCATTGCTATCTATTTGAATATGATAAATAAAACATGAACTAAATTATATGTTCAGCACCAATGCATGTGTTCTTCATATTGGTTATATTTTAGGTAAGAGTTGTCTAATCCATCGTATTACTACTAAACGGTAGTTTCTTGTGTATGTAGAATCTGAGGAAAAGAATGTGAAGCCAACAGGAGGGCCAGGGGTCGAGGATCGGAAGTGGGGAGGTGGATACCATCACGGTGGAGGATATGGATTTGGTGGTGGGTATGGTGGAGGATATGGCCATCCTGGGTATGGTGGTGGGTACGAAGGAGGATATGGCCATCCGGGGCATGGTAGCGGCTACGGTGGTGGATATGGCCGTGGATATGGTGGCGGGTATGGTCGTCCTAGCTACGGTGGAGGATATGGTGGTGGATACGGAGGTGGTTACGGCGGAGGATATGGTGGTGGCGGTGGCTACGGTGGTGGTGGAGGATACGGAGGAGGATACGGTGGCGGATACGGTGGTGGTTGGCCTTAATATGAAGATAAATGATACATGATATACATATGTCTGTCAAATAAGACAAATTATGACGACAGACTTGCTTGAATTTGTATATGTTGCTTGTAGGAACAATGTATGGTAGTGAGAAATAAGAAGAGCTTGTAGATTTTCTAATCTACTTGACTAAATGTTTAGCATAAAATATGATTACTCTATTGCGAAATTGGGTTACTGACTGGCATGCTAGGAAACCATTGTAGCAATGCTTGTGATTTCCTCTGCGATATCTGAAGCGGATGTAGAGAATGCAGTTTCTCGAACCGTTCTGGTGCTGGATGCAGGCAAAGTAGTCATAATAGATACGCGGGTGTCACCGGCTTGATCCTGAAGGGATCGCTGGTGTTCGGTAGTGAGGTGGTGTCTTCCTTCTAGGCACCACCTACACTTTCTAGGGACAGCCACATGTCTTCCTTCTAACGTCTAAGTGATCAGGTTAGAAAATAGGGTTTTAGGGAGAAGATGAATGTGAGAGAGACGCCCCTCCTCACGGCCACACTCCCCTATAAGTATTGCGTTGAGGGAGGTTGGGGGCGATCCAAAAAATGGAAGGTTAGGGTGCTACCAATCAATGCATGTGATTAGTGATTATGGAAGTTAACTGTGATTTATTCACGGTGATTGCGCAGGCAACGGATAGAAACATCCCGCACGATCCTCTCCCGGTTTCCAAACCGAAGCCGAGAGATCGATTTTCCCGGATAGAACTAGCCATGTTTGGTCTCTTCTGTATCTATATGTTCCTTCCAACACCTACTTGGGCTTTGAGCATAATAATATGGTGGTATATTTGAAAAGATTTCTCTCTTTTCCGAAAACAAAAAGGAAGTGCTCTATCTTAACAAATTTTAAGGGTTGTGTTGTTTAAGAAGTGAGAAGAAACAAAAATGTGGCAGGGGCAAACTTCAGTTGTATAAGTTAATGGTATTCATAGAGAATCATGATCTTGGATCAGCAAGAATCAAAATCGGGATCTCAAACCCGAACAAGCTCTTCAAGGACATGAAAAAAATCGAAAGATCTAGATTAAAATCACTTTATGTCTAGAATTGCTTTAAATTCAAGTCACTTTGCACTCTATATAAAACAGCCCACAAGGCCTAATACAAT
Organism: Oryza meyeriana var. granulata; assembly: GCA_003991445.1. Taxonomy (NCBI): domain Eukaryota; kingdom Viridiplantae; phylum Streptophyta; class Magnoliopsida; order Poales; family Poaceae; genus Oryza; species Oryza meyeriana. The sequence goes on from RYFJ01003198.1 coordinate 34,713, forward strand.
AATCCGAAATTGCAGTACGTCGACACATAGTACATATGTTTTCAAATAGTTTGTTGTACAACTCGGGGTTCAGCTGTGACCTGTGAGCCAGTGACCGGCTTTGCTGTTGGCAGGTGTGAGAAATGTTGACATAATGAATAAGACAGACTTACTGGTTCACTACCGTTGCTGTAGAACATATGCTCTACAATCTTCTTTGAAAGAACGCCGTGTGCATGGACAATGCAAGGGATGACGTGAACAAATCTCCCTTTTTTTTTTGAAGGTGAACAAATCTCCCTCTTTGCAAGAAGAAGTATCTTTATTATTTTTTAAAAAAGGAAATAATGGTGGCAGTGAATATGTCACCTCTACTAACTTTACTATATATATTGTTTTAGTAACTACTCCTTCATGCATATTAATATTTCAAAATAGTCCTTTTATATATTAGTTCTATCTTATTTTATCTCTAAAATAAAAATTTATTATTCAAAGATATCTAAGGGGTGAATTATTGTGAAAACCTCATAATTCAATTATTACCAACAATACTAGCAAGCGTATACATATAAATTTATATTTATCCGTAGCAAAACACCGTACTTAGCTACTTAGTATATAGAGATATGTGCTAGTCAGGAGCCGAACTCAAAAACTTCCTTTCACAAGGAACTCACTAATACTTTCAAGATGTGATGTGCAATGATGAACTTGATTTGGGTTCAACTATGATTCGCATATGAAGGCAGGCTTCCCATGTGAGGCACTGTCATATTAAATGTAGAATGTATTATATGGCAACTAATTGTAACTTGGTTTGACACATACAAATGTACCACTTGAGCTTATTTACAATTTTTACAGTGGTCTCTGCCAATAGTATCGAGCACCTTCTATCTTTTCTTATCCAATTGACCATACATATTTATACCATCATCTCAACTGCCGGTAATAAAGTATTTTTTTCTACTAGTATCATAATCAATGGTTTAGATCGTTTCTACCAGTAATAATAGTAGTGGTAGAATATACTACCAATAAAGAATACCATAAAATAAGTACTCACAAGTCTCATGAATGTATACACGTGGGTTTTCATTTTTCTTTCACATCTCACTAAAATTATGCATCAGATCTGGCATGTTTTGACAAATATTTTACAATCGGAGGTTATCTATTATATAGTAACTAATGATAAGAATTTCTCTTACATTCAACCATAAATCATTTTGTCCCAGTTGTATGTAAACTCGCCTATCACCACTAATTATCATCATGGTTTTGAAAGCCGGGTGCATTTTTGTAGATGGTACCCAGCGCACATGTGCAGACATTGTTGTTAATGTTGTATAAAATAATACAACCGTGTTTTTATTTTGAATATGCATGTTTGATATTTTCAGAATTAAGTACTTTTAAATATTAGTTATCCTAACTATCAATCACATATTTAGATAACATTTAAATCAAAATTATATTCTATCTAATGACCGCGTCCGGCATAACACCATTGTGTCTTTTCCTGTCGCATGTATTATTACACGACATACATTGTATTTTTCTCATTCATACCGGAGTAATCTACTTACTCTTAAAAACTTGTGAAGTCGACCGCAAGCCACCAAGGTTTTTTCCTCAGAAGCCTTAAAGCTCTAGCTCCTGCATCAATGTAGCCGTGTGTCTGTATAGAAACACATATAGCGGGGATTCGGAGGGACCCCCTTGTGAGTTCGGCCGAGGGAATGAATGTGTTTTGGTCGGTCATAAGTTGTTACTGGAGTAAATGAGATGCAAGAGATTATACAGGTTCAAACCATCCAGAGGTGTAATACCCTATTTCTGTTGTGTTCTTGGTTCTAGGAGATCTTCTCCCTCTCAGGAAGGTTTTACAAGGCATAGGCTGTGAATCCTCTTTTTTTAGTCCCTCTTTCTCTTCCTCTTCTTTCTTCTCCCTCTTTTCTCTCTCTCCTTGTGGCACTGGCTCTCCCCTTATAAACTCTGGGGGAATACCATAGCTGCCGCCAGTCGGGGTTTAGAGAATTAGGTATGCTATGTCTTGTCCTATGCAGGCTGGTGGCCCACTTCTCCCTTGCGGGGCCCTCTTCAAGCTGGCGAGAAGGGGGGAATGGCGGTTGGCCACGCGTCTGGTGTGGCTGTCCAAAGCTTGCTAAGGAAGGTTGAGCTTGTCCCGCTGACCGTGGGACCGTCTGCTTGCCTCTCGTCGAAGGAATAGGGGCTGGGCGAGACGGAGTAGGCAGTGCGGTCATCCACCCCGCCTGCCATTCCACACCCCTTGTTAGAAAAAGGGCAATGATGGCCTATGGGCATGGGATATAGAGCTGTCCTATCTCCCACACCTCACGCTAGGTAGATATACGTCTTGTCGCCCTTAATGGTTGAGGCACGAGGAGATCGAAGCGAGTAGACGGGCTCCATCTCATCGTCATTAATTCCCCTACACCCACGTGCTCCCCAAGCCATCTAGGAGGAGCCGAGCTCGGGGGCAGAGCGAGGTGGCACCCTAAGCTTGCTCAAGCCTGGGGTGGGCGAGGCACCCTAAGCTTGCCGAAGCCTGGGGTGGACAAGGGGCCCCGAGCTTACCCCATGGGGGCACGAGCTCGGGTCTGCGCTGGGGAAGCCCCCAGCGCAACCACTCGACGATCGAGGATGGCCCATGCTGCGTGATGACGTGGCTTTAGGCCACCCCATGCCGCCGGTGATGGGACCCTGGTTCCCATTTCACTGACAGTAGCCCCTGACCTAGACGTCAGGCGATGGCTAGACGTAGGCCGGAGATGAGGTCCACCTTTTGCGGCGGCACGGCCCTATTGCAGCGCCTAGCCACTCAGGGGGCCTCCTTGGGTGACTCTGCGGTTGGCCGGCTGGAACCGGGGTGGACCGTGTTGCGCGTACGCATGCAAGCAGCATGGGAAACGAAATGACTGTGGGCATCCTGGAAGTGCATTATGAAGAGTAATTATTATGACAACGCGAAATATCTAGATGGATGAGTTCTCAAATGAAAACCAAATAAGTACAGTAACCATCCATCCTCATCGCAGCCTTGCCATAATCTTTACCCACTCACAATACAAATCCAACGCGCCGAATTCAGAAATAAAGAGATATTTGGAGAGTTGATTTACCAGTCCCAAACGGCGAAGTGTGCCCGTCAAACCACACGAAGGTAGTGACCAAACACGATACACACTTCTAGGGACATGGTCTACGGTTGAATCAACGTCCATATATCTCATCATTTCTAAATTCATACTCATGTTCAGCTAGTCCCTAGGAAAGTGACTAACTTCACACTTTCATCGCAAGCAATTGATAAACATCACAAGTACTCTAAATATGGATAAACGAGCAGCAGAGTTATATATATATATTACATAGAGGGCTCACACCCTAATTCATCACAAAGTGACCCAAAAGATAGCAGCGGAAAATATAAACATAAAAGATAAAACCAGTGGTGCCATTACCAAACCACAGGGCAACCGACTGGGGATAGAGCATAACTTCAACTACACATTATCCTCACCACCCTCGGCGGGATAATAGTAGATCACATCAATATCGTCGATATCCTCACCTGAAAGATATGCAGCGTGAGTACAACAAGTACTCAGCTAGACTTATACAATAATAATAGAACAAAGGAGTAATGCCAGTCTCTATATCAAGGAGTATGGCTATGTCCGATCTGATTTTGCATAAAGCTGATTTTATTGAGCAAGTAATACATTTAAAACATAAACATTTGTGAAATAGCTCAATCTGAAAATTTAGGACAGCAAGCTTATAGTTCTGAAATGGAAGTAAAAATGAGCACAATCCCATGCTCTAACATCAACAATGGGCCACCATTGCCCAAATAATTATGCTACACAAGCATACCATCTTTCATGGCTAAAACCAAGCCATATTTAACATCAAAGCCTTTTATATAAACCCATCCATCCATGACTATCCTACGTCATGGTATAACAACATAATCCCATAACCACATATCCCAAGTTGGATGCTAACATGAGTTCAAGCGATCGTCCTGTAACCGTGGACACGGCTATTCGAATAGTTCTTACTCTGATCAGAGGTGTACATCTTTACCCACACTATGTGATAGAAGCCAAACGGCTACACTCTAGTTTGATCCGTACCTGCCGGTACCCACACTCTACACATTGAGTGTGGACTAGAGGTCACAACACAACCTTTTGCACGCTTAGCCCCAACCACCTAAACCACGTCTGGGCCCCCGACGACTTAGTCGTGCGTGTGTGATGACTAAGGCGGGCTCACCGTCGCGGGAGGCACCTCCGGCCAAAGCCAGGCGCGCTCGAGGCCCTCCAAAGGAAATCCCTCCTCACGACAGACGGACGGGCGTAGATGGCCACAGCCTCCCGTGCTACTGAGTTAAGCTGTCCCATACAGGCGTGTGGAAGTACGTAGGGTGCTTGAATAGACGTCAACATGTTCGGTCCTTAATGACCCAGACGGAGCTACGTGCATCGGGGAAACACCATCCCTTCATCGCCCTATATCCGTCCAAGTCAAACATATTCTTAATTATAAATCAGAAGTTATTCTTTTTAGATTTTAACCCATCCATTCGCATTAACTAGTTTTGAACCGATAGCTCCATCTATCGGATTTTTCTAAGTCTAGAACTAAGCATGGCTAAGCATTCGGTAAAATAAAAGTATCCCAAAGTCCTTAGCCAGTGGTGACAAGGTAACAACATGGAGTCAATAACCAAGGAATGGAAATGCATACAATTGGGTAATATAAACTCTATCCGTTTTTCCCATTTTAACAAGACCGAAACATGTATATAGATATTTCCTTCGCAAACAAATCAATTTATGAAAAATATAGGTTCAATATGCTTAGATGCTTGCCTTGCTGCAAAGAAGGTTCACACTCAACCTTTGGATTAGTTTCCTCGTACTCCGAAACCTCCGAATCTATCGATAAAAAGCGAATATGCAAATAAGAATTAATTAAAGTTGCTTATGCAAAAATGATCAATAAATTCTGAGATAAATACAGTAGGTAGGCCACATTCTAAAGTGAATTTTAGTGAAAGAATCACCTTAAAATCTTTTACGGTTTATGAGTTACAAAAACAACAAGATAGGAAAGCTGAAAATGGCAGTTTTGTAATTATTTGAATTGTAGCCTTAAGTTGTTATATTCGACTGAAATTTTCTATTAAGATTTCAAGAAGGCAAGTATTGTTATATAAAAGAGCATAACCTACTGGTTCTAGCAAAATTGAGTTTACTTAATTTGGATTTATAGATATTTTATTATGTATTTTAAAGTCCCTACACATTTAATGATTATAGAAATACTTTTCAGTATATAAAAGTGTTATAACTTTACAGAAGTGAGAAATCATGCCAAGGGGAGCTTACTGATCCTAGGTCCAATTCATTTTTGGAAAAGAATGAAGCTTTTGTGCACTTTGGAAAAATATATATACACTCCATTTTTCATTTATATCATTTGATCTATTATATGATTTACATAGACAAAATGTCATATTCATGTTACAGAAAAAGAACAGGGTTTGGTGAGGCTTCTGTACCTGGGTTTACTGTATTTCATATTTAGGGTGAATTCACTAAGTTTTTACATTTTCTTTATGCAAAAATATACATTCATCATACAAATTTTTTTAGAGGAGATTTCCCATACTGCGTTGGCCATATTTTACTTTACAGAAATAAAGTACAAGTTTTATTGAATCCAACAAAATTTGGTTCACTCAAAAATGAGTTAAAATGAAATAGTTATGAATTTACAAAGTTTAACTATTTTTCTGTTGTAAATTAAATCCTTTAATTATTTTCCTATTGCTTTCTTCTTTTCTCTTTTCCTCCAGCTCGAGCCCTGTAACACCCTGAAATTATCCCTATATAAAATATTGTGCAAAAAGAATTTTTAGAAATGGAATTAAAAGTCTCAATGAGTGAAAAGAATAAAATCAGGGAAAAATCTGAAGAAAAATGGGCTTGAAAATAATTTTATAAAATCCTTTGCTTAATTATTTAATTTCTGGAATTTTCTAGGAATTAATTGATTAGGGGAAGTAATTTCGGCAAAATAAATAAGCTCACAGCAGTGAAATAAAAAGAGAAAGGTTTTTAAAATCCCCTTCGCAGCCGCTGGGCCAGATCTCGGCCCGTTGCCGTGCCCGCGCCCTCTCCAGTGCCCGTGCCCGCGCCCTCTCCAGTGCCCGTGCCCGCACCCCTGCCGTGCCGGTGCCCGTGCCCCGCCCGTGCCCGTGCCCGCGCCCGCGCCCGTCCGTCAGGTCGTCGTCGTCTTCCTCGCGCCCGAAGGCGCTGTAGCACCCGAGCGCCGCCGCCGCGAATCTCGCCGAATCCGTTCGCCTCGGACCCGTTCTCTCCAAATCGGTTGAGGGAAAACCGAGTCCTTATCCTCCTCTACCTAATCCCCAAGAATCCGGAGCTGAATCGTGCGTGGAACGGAGCCTCGAAGCCTCCCGAGTCGGTCTCCTCTCTCTCTCTCGTCGCCGCCGTAAAACTCGCCGCATCCGAGCCGGAGTCCTCTTCTCTCTGCCTTAAATAGCGAGCCTGGAAACCCTAGGGTCGTTTTCGCCCTTTGGATCGAGTGCCAGCAAACCCTAGCCGCCTCCCCGCGCCTTGCGCTTGTTCCGCCACCGCCGCCAGGTTCTAGTTGCGCGCCGCCGTCGCCTCAGCCGCCGTCGGAGTTCGCCGCCGCCTCGGTTAGGTTCGCCGGACGCCGCTGAAGCCAGGCCACCGTCTCCCAGCCCTCGGGAACCGATGGAACGCCACCGTCGACGAAGATTCGAAGCCCTCCGCCGCCTCAAGCTCGTCGCCAGTCGTCACCATCGTCGTTCTTCACCGTTTCACCCTCGGTAACGATCGTCTCGACCCCCTTTATCCTTTCCCGCTTCTCCCGTGCGTCGCCACGTCGCTGTAGCCGTTGACCATCGGGTTTAGCGCCGCCACCGTCGCCGCCGTGGTGGTAGCCGTCGCCGTGGTCGCCGTGTGTGCGCCAGCTCGCCGTCACCTCGTCGCCGTAGGCCGATCCTTTCGGGATCGATGTGAGCCGTCGAACCCTATCAGTTAGATCCCACCCATTCGATCCAAACCCTAGAGCCCTAGCCGTCAGATCTGTCCCGTGGACCGCGGTGGACTCGGTTCGCCTTGGACCAGACCCCCTTCCCTCGCACTGACAGTGGGCCCCGCTGGTCAGCCGAGAGTCCCCTCTCTCCTGTGACGTCTTAAATACCTTTTCCGGAATAAAATTAATTCAATGATGACACAATAAATCAGTTAGTTCTTTTAAATAGGCTTAAAACTTCTAAAGATCATAACTAATTCATACGAACTCGGTTTGAGGTCGTTCAAGTCTCTAATTTCTCTAAAAATCATGATCTATCCATTAAAAATATAACAATGTACTGTTCATGTGTGTTGATGTACTGTTTGCCATTTTGTTATTTGCCTATAGCTACCAACGCTCAGGAAGAGGCGCAGTTTGTCGAAGTAGGTGTCGAAGACTGTGTGGAGCTGCAAGGCAAGTCACACAGATTCCTCTTTCTCATTGAACATATTGATCCTATGATTAAAGCTATGTTTTCCTTCAACGTTGCATTTATTTTGGAATGTCATCGGGGCAGGGAAACCCTAACCCTTGTTATAGCCCTTTTGAATTGATTACTTGACATTGTACCTATGGGATAATTTTGACTAGCTACCTTTATTTATTGGTTAGCTAGAATAACTCTAGGACCCTGCTTAGCCATGCCTAGTAATTAATAGAATAACTTATGGGTTGCCATAACGATTTCTATACTATTATTCAGTCACATGGAATGATGATCCCTTTACGACGTGGTCGTATAAGGACAATTTAATGGTTCACTAAAACTTGACTAAAAGGTGGGTTGCGAGCACCATGGTTGGTGTTGTTGCTAGCGGTGCTCGTGACAGTTAAGGACCGGTTCGCGGACTACTTGTTGCGAAGCAACACTCGTGCTAACCACAAGCCAGCATGGGTAATGGTAGGATCCAATGCGTAGTACGTTCAACCGGGGTCCACCATGGTGTGTTGTGGCTGTGTCAATAAGACCACCATGGCTGCGTTAATAAGTCCATGTCTTGGGCGTTGGATCGTTTCCCTGTTGGGGGCCTGATCAGCTCCTGCCGAAAACTGGTGGTCCAGCGGGTGGCTCCCTTGTTGTGCGGATTACATGGAGGGTCCTATCACAATTCCTTACCGAGATACCGTGGTGGTATCAAGGGGCACAGTGATGTGCTGCGGAGTTGTGTCTTGTGGGTAAATTGGTACATCTCTGGCCAGAGTAAAACTGTTCGAATAGCCGTGCCCACGGTTAAGGGCGGCCTAGCAATGTTTCTGTGATTAGTCCCACACTACTTAAATTTAATGGTTGAACAGTGGAACATGTGTAGCTCCAGGTTGGAGTGGTTGGGCCTATACCGTTTTGGTGAGCGGTACAACGTTGATTAATCCTGTTATTTAATTACTGTTTTATTACTCTCTCAAATGTTTTATTAAATGCTTTTATGCAATTATGAGCCATACTATGCCCTCCTTTGTTATCCCGTGCACCTGCATATTTGCTGTGTGGCTTGCGGAGTATGTCATATGCTCACCTTGCAATCAACAATCCTTCAGAGGAGGACTACAGCGAAGAGGACTACTTGGAGGACTAAGAGGGAGCCCAGTCAAGTGCGTGGAGTGGGAATCGTCACGCTGTTGTTTATTTATCCGCTGCTAGAACCTTATTGTACTGAGAGGTACCATTCACCTCTGTAATAAATGCGTACGCTATGTAACCAATTACTTTGATTATCAATTTTGTCATGTGTGCCTCGGTTGATTCCTGGACGAGGGTTTACACACAATAAAACTCTAGAATTTTGGATGGAAATTCTGGGCGTGACAAGTTGGTATCAGAGCCACAGGAAAAGCCCCTTGGTACCCTAAGAGCCCTCTGAAAAAAAAAGAAAGAATTTTAAAATTAGAACTATTCTTCCCCCTTCATTCCTTTGTTTCGGATACACTTTGTTTTGCTAATTTTGTCAAATCCCTATATCTTTCTTTTATACTTTGTAGATGGCCAACCGAGAGCCAGTACATCTGTTCGGAGTGGGTGGATTCGTCAAGGAGTTACGAGATATGGCCTTCGCCATAGGCTACAATCTAGCCCCAGAATACAGACAAGTCACTCACAACCCTAATGAAGAGAAGTGCCGCGTCCGCCTCACGATTTCCAGTGAACGAGAAGGAGTCCCATCCATGATCTTTGGAGCTGGAGGAAGAAATTATGAGCATGCCTGTCAAGAAGTAGCTTTGGTGGCCATTGGAGAACTTCGTCAGCGTTTTGCCGTCCGGCTGAGGAATACAGCATATCGGTATCATCCGGCAAGAACCCACGATGATGAGTACAGCAATTATCAAGACCCCGGAGCAGAGAACAGTGCAACCACTCAACGACTGGTAAGGATGTTGAGTGCCATGGATGATGTCCATGCAGAGGTGGTGATCACAGCTCATGACCGGGAGAATGAGAATCGCACCAAGATCTGCAGGCTACAAAACCAAGTGGATCGGTTGAAGCAAGAGTTGGCCTTAGCCAAAGGAGAAGCACCCCCTGGAGGAGCTAGGATCTGCACTACTGCAAGGAAGAGAGTTCGTCTTCCACCTCGGATTCAGTTGGCGCCAAGGACCCGTGTACTCAATGACCAAGTCTTGTTATGGGTAGTTCCACCGGTAGCACACGCCGATGATGCAGACGACGACTTAGAGGAGTCAGAAGCCAGCACGCCTTCGGAGGGATCGGAGGACAGTGGAGCTCGCACCCCCTCTGAAGTGGAGTGGGGATCAACTCAAGACGATGAAGCAGAACCTGAGCACAATGGGAATGCCAGGAGGAGCCCTTCGCCCCGATGAGGAGTCTTAGTAGTGCCTTAGCGTCAGCTATCCTAGATCGTTGTGTTAGCAGTTGTGTGATTAGGAAATGCTTGTGTGTGTGGGGAGTAGTCGGCAGTTATGTCAGGGTGTGGTGATGTAACTGTTATGTTAGGAGTTTCTTGGTGGTGTGCGTTTAAATTAGACAAATGTTAATCACTCAGTTCAGAACAATAAAGTGAAAGTTTAAGTAATATGAAATCTGTCTCAAGGACGTTTCCCTTTCTTCTCGTCTTTGCTCTGCAGATGGTGAACACACGTAACGGTGGTAATCATGATGGAAACGGTGGGGACAACAACCGTAGAGGAGTGCCCAACGGACCGCCACAGCAGGATGACAATCTGACCATCGCCCAAGTCTTGGCTAACCAGACACATCTAATGAACATGATGTTCCAGCAGATACAACAACAACAGAACCAAGCACCACAGCAGGCGCCTCCTCCTCCACCTCAAAACAAGCTTGCGGAATTTCTGCGAGTGAGACCTCCTACGTTCTCTAGCACAACTAATCCTGTGGAAGCAGGGGATTGGTTGCATGCTATTGAAAAGAAGTTGGACCTTTTACAATGCACAGATCAAGAGAAGGTCTCTTTTGCATCGCACCAGCTTCACGGCCCAGCTTCTGAGTGGTGGGACCACTTTAGGACCAACAGAGCGGATGGACAGCCGATTACTTAGGCTGAGTTCGCAGCTGCTTTCAAGAAGACGCATATTCCTGCGGGAGTAGTGGCGTTGGAGAAGCGGGAGTTTCGAGAATTGAAGCAAGGGAATCGGTCGGTGACCGAATTCCTTTATGAGTTCAACCGGCTTGCCCGTTATGCGCCGGAAGACGTTAGAACTGATGACGACCGGCAGGAGAAGTTTCTGAACGGACTGAATGATGAGCTTTCAGTTCAACTACTCTCTAGTGACTATGCAGATTTTCAGAAACTGGTGGACAAAGCCATCCGCCAGGAGGACAAGCATCACAGGATGGAGCAAAAGAAGCGCAGGATGGCAAGCTTCCGTTCACAACAATCCTCCAGTCAGAGGCCACGTATTGTGGGACCGCCGCAGACTCAACAGGGAGGATCTTCATCGGCACCTCGTTTGCAGCGCCAGGTCTACCCCAACACCACTGGTGGCAACACTGGAGCAAACCGTCCTTCCCCTTGGCCAGCCTCGGTCCCAGCAGCTAACCAGCCAGCCAAGAAGGAAGTTGGTGGGAAGCCGCTGACTTGTTTCAACTGTGGAGATCTAGGGCATTTCTCAAATCAGTGCCCTAAGCCCAAACGCGCCAAGCAAGTTGCACCAGGACAGAACACCTCGAGCATGGTCAAAGCTCGGGTAAATCACGTCACCGCAGAGGAAGCCCAAGCCACTCCAGACGTCATCTTGGGTATGTTCCTTGTTAACTCAGTACCTGCTACAGTGTTATTTGATTCTGGTGCTACCCATTCCTTTATGTCAGTGGAATTTGCTAAAGAACATGGGATACCCATTAGAAAGATGAGAAATACCATGGTAGTAAATACTCCGGGTAGCCGGATGCCCGCCAACCGTTGTAGTCCATCTGTAACTATAGAAATTCTGGGAGTGTCTTTCCTAGCTCATCTATTCTTGATAGCATCCAAAGATATCAATGTCATCCTAGGGATGAATTGGTTAACTCGGCACCACGGAATTATAGATTGTGCCACAAGGACCGTAACCTTAACTTCTGACCTGGGAAGGAAAGTAATCTTTCGTGTCCTCAATACCTCATCTTCTCCAACCTCTTTGAACCAGACAATCCTAACTGAAATCCCTGTAGTACGGGATTACCCAGATGTTTTTCCGGATGATCTACCGGGAATGCCACCTAAAAGAGAAATTGAGTTCAGAATAGACCTAGCCCCAGGCACTGCCCCTATCCACAAGAGACCGTATAGGATGGGAGCTAATGAGTTGGCAGAAGTGAAAAAGCAAGTTGAAGAGTTGTTGGCCAAGGGCTACATCAGACCAAGCACGTCGCCTTGGGGAGCGCCGGTTATCTTCGTGGAGAAGAAAGATGGAACTCAACGGATGTGTGTGGACTACCGTGCACTCAATGAAGTCACTATCAAGAATAAGTACCCTCTACCTCGGATTGATGATCTGTTTGATCAGTTAGAAGGAGCCACAGTGTTCTCCAAGATAGATCTTCGTTCAGGTTATCATCAGTTAAGGATTCGGGAAGAAGATATTCCCAAAACGGCTTTCACCACTCGGTATGGGTTATATGAATGCACAGTTATGTCTTTTGGATTAACTAATGCCCCTGCATTCTTCATGAACTTGATGAATAAGGTATTTATGGAATACTTGGATAAGTTTGTGGTGGTTTTCATAGATGATATCCTTGTCTACTCAAAGACTAAAGAAGAGCATGAGCAGCACCTTCGCACCACTTTGGAGACTCTTCGGCAACACCAACTGTATGCCAAGCTGAGTAAGTGTGAGTTTTGGCTTTCGGAAGTGAAGTTTCTTGGACATGTCGTCACTGCAGGAGGGATTGCGGTAGACCCAACTAATGTTGAGTCAGTAACCAAGTGGAAGCAGCCGCAAACGGTTTCGGAAGTTCGGAGTTTCTTAGGATTGGCGGGATATTACCGTCGATTCATAGAAAATTTTTCCAAGATCGCGAAGCCCATGACTCGTTTGCTTCAGAAGGATGTAAGATTTTTATGGACCCCACAGTGTGAGCAAGGTTTTCAAGAGTTGAAGCAGAAGCTTGTAACTGCACCTGTGTTGATCATGCCAGATCCCAAGAAAGGATTTCAAGTTTACTGTGATGCATCTCGGCAAGGTTTGGGATGTGTGTTAATGCAAGAAGGGAAGGTGGTGGCATATGCCTCACGGCAGCTACGGCCTCATGAGAATAATTATCCTACCCATGATCTGGAATTAGCAGCTGTAGTGCATGCCTTGAAGATTTGGAGACATTACCTCATAGGTAATAGTAATGAAGTTTTTACAGACCATAAAAGTTTGAAGTATATTTTTACCCAGCCAGATTTGAACTTAAGGCAACGCCGATGGTTGGAGTTGATCAAGGACTATGACGTCAAGATACATTATCATCCAGGGAAAGCTAATGTAGTGGCAGATGCCCTCAGTCGGAAAAGCTACTGCAACGCCATGGAAGGTCAGCAGCTACCGTTGGAGTTATGTGAAGATTTTGGACGGTTGAATCTAAGTTTAGTCAGCCAAGGATTTGTGGCAGCCTTGGAAGCACAACCCACGTTAGTGGATCAGGTTCGAGAAGTGCAGAAAGATGATGCAGACATTTTGGAAATCAAGAAGAACATGAAAAAAAAGGGAAAGCTATTGGATTCTTGGAGGATGAACAAGGTACCGTGTGGTTCGGAGAGCGAATCTGTGTGCCGGACAAGGAGGGATTGAAGAAGCTGATCTTAGATGAAGCTCACGGAACACAGTATTCCATTCACCCTGGCAGTACCAAAATGTATCAAGATCTGAAGGAGAAATTTTGGTGGTCTAGTATGCGGAGAGACATAGCAGAATATGTGGCTGTTTGTGATGTATGCCAACGTGTAAAGGCTGAGCATCAGAAGCCAGCAGGACTGTTACAACCCCTTAAGGTCCCCGAATGGAAGTGGGAAGAAGTAGGAATGGATTTCATCACCGGCTTGCCAAGGACCGCATCGGGATTTGATTCCATATGGGTCGTGGTGGACAGACTTACAAAGGTAGCCCACTTCATACTAGTCAAGATAACTTATTCCGGTAGTAAGTTGGCAGAGTTGTATATGGCCAGAATCGTATGTTTGCATGGAGTGCCACGCAAGATCGTGTCGGACAGAGGAAGTCAGTTTACCTCTAAGTTTTGGCAGCGACTGCAAGAAGAGATGGGTACTCGATTAAACTTCAGTACTGCTTACCACCCGCAGACGGATGGACAGACTGAACGGGTAAATCAAATCCTAGAAGATATGTTGAGAGCTTGTGCCATTGACTTCGGTGGAAGTTGGGACAAGAGCCTACCATATGCTGAGTTTTCTTACAACAATAGTTACCAGGCAAGTCTGAAGATGGCCCCGTTCGAGGCTTTGTATGGACGGAAATGTCGCACGCCCTTGCTTTGGGATCAGACGGGAGAACGACAAGTATACGGGACAGATATCCTACGGGAAGCGGAAGGAAAAGTGAAGATCATACAGGAACGACTTCGAGTAGCACAGTCTCGTCAGAAGAGCTATGCGGATAACCGCAGAAGAGATCTTAGTTTCAAGGAAGGTGACTATGTGTATTTAAGAGTCACGCCACTCAGGGGAGTACACAGATTTCAGACTAAAGGGAAGTTGGCACCACGTTACGTGGGACCTTACAAGATACTGGAACGGAAAGGAGAAGTTGCTTATCAACTAGAGTTGCCTTCTACCTTGACGGGAGTACACGATGTCTTCCATGTGTCTTAGCTGAAGAAGTGTTTACGAGTACCAACCGAAGAAGCTGACCCAGAACAGATTGAGGTTCAGGGAGATCTGACTTATGTCGAGAAGCCCATTCGTATCCTTGAGACCAGTGAAAGGAATACTCGGAATCGAGTGATCAGGTTTTGCAAAGTTCAATGGAGTAACCACTCGGAAGATGAAGCCACGTGGGAACGCGAAGATGAATTGAAGTCTGCGCACCCGCATCTCTTCGCCTGAGCTTGTGAATCTCGGGACGAGATTCTGTTTAAGGGGGGTAGGTCTGTAACACCCTGAAATTATCCCTATATAAAATATTGTGCAAAAAGAATTTTTAGAAATGGAATTAAAAGTCTCAATGAGTGAAAAGAATAAAATCAGGGAAAAATCTGAAGAAAAATGGGCTTGAAAATAATTTTATAAAATCCTTTGCTTAATTATTTAATTTCTGGAATTTTCTGGGAATTAATTGATTAGGGGAAGTAATTTCGGCAAAATAAATAAGCTCACAGCAGTGAAATAAAAAGAGAAAGGTTTTTAAAATCCCCTTCGCAGCCGCTGGGCCAGATCTCGGCCCGTTGCCGTGCCCGCGCCCTCTCCAGTGCCCGTGCCCGCGCCCTCTCCAGTGCCCGTGCCCGCACCCCTGCCATGCCCGTGCCCGTGCCCGCGCCCTCTCCAGTGCCCGTGCCCGCACCCCTGCCGTGCCGTGCCGTCCCCGCCCGTGCCCGTGCCCGCGCCCGCGCCCGTCCATCAGGTCGTCGTCGTCTTCCTCGCGCCCGAAGGCGCTGTAGCACCCGAGCGCCGCCGCCTCGAATCTCGCCGAATCCGTTCGCCTCGGACCCGTTCTCTCCAAATCGGTTGAGGGAAAACCTAGTCCTTATCCTCCTCTACCTAATCCCCAAGAATCCGGAGCTGAATCGTGCGTGGAACGGAGCCCCGAAGCCTCCCGAGTCGGTCTCCTCTCTCTCTCTCGTCGCCGCCGTAAAACTCGCCGCATCCGAGCCGGAGTCCTCTTCTCTCCGCCTTAAATAGCGAGCCTGGAACCCCTAGGGTCGTTTTCGCCCTTTGGATCGAGCGCCAGCAAACCCTAGCCGCCTTCCCACGCCTTGCGCTTGTTCCGCCACCGCCGCCAGGTTCTGGTTGCGCGCCGCCGTCGCCTCAGCCGCCGTCAGAGTTCGCCGCCGCCTCGGTTAGGTTCGCCGGACACCGCTGAAGCCAGGCCACCGTCTCCCAGCCCTCGGGAACCGCCAGAACGCCACCGTCGACGAAGACTCGAAGCCCTCCGCCGCCTCAAGCTCGTCGCCAGTCGTCGCCATCGTCGTTCTTCGCCGTTTCACCCTCGGTAACGATCGCCTCGACCCCCTTTATCCTTTCCCGCTTCTCCCGTGCTTCGCCGCGTCGCTGTAGCCGTTGACCATCGGGTTTAGCGCCGCCGCCGTCGCCGCCGTCACGGTAGCCGTCGCCGTGGTCGCCGTGTGTGTGCCAGCTCGCCGTCACCTCATCGCCGTAGGCCGATCCTTTCGGGATCGATGTGAGCCGTCGGACCCTATCAGTTAGATCCCACCCATTCGATCCAAACCCTAGAGCCCTAGCCGTCAGATCTGTCCCGTGGACCGCGGTGGACTCGGTTCACCTTGGACCAGACCCCCTTCCCTCGCACTGACAGTGGGCCCCGCTGGTCAGCCGAGAGTCCCCTCTCTCCTGTGACGTCTTAAATACCTTTTCCGGAATAAAATTAATTCAATGATGACACAATAAATCAGTTAGTTCTTTTAAATAGGCTTAAAACTTCTAAAGATCATAACTAATTCATACGAACTCGGTTTGAGGTCGTTCAAGTCTCTAATTTCTCTAAAAATCATGATCTATCCATTAAAAATATAACAATGTACTGTTCATGTGTGTTGATGTACTGTTTGCCATTTTGTTATTTGCCTATAGCTACCAACGCTCAGGAAGAGGCGCAGTTTGTTGAAGTAGGTGTCGAAGACTGTGTGGAGCTGCAAGGCAAGTCACACAGATTCCTCTTTCTCATTGAACATATTGATCCTATGATTAATGCTATGTTTTCCTTCAACGTTGCATTTATTTTGGAATGTCATCGGGGCAGGGAAACCCTAACCCTTGTTATAGCCCTTTTGAATTGATTACTTGACATTGTACCTATGGGATAATTTTGACTAGCTACCTTTATTTATTGGTTAGCTAGAATAACTCTAGGACCCTGCTTAGCCATGCCTAGTAATTAATAGAATAACTTATGGGTTGCCATAACGATTTCTATACTATTATTCAGTCACATGGAATGATGATCCCTTTACGACGTGGTCGTATAAGGACAATTTAATGGTTCACTAAAACTTGACTAAAAGGTGGGTTGCGAGCACCATGGTTGGTGTTGTTGCTAGCGGTGCTCGTGACAGTTAAGGACCGGTTCGCGGACTACTTGTTGCGAAGCAACACTCGTGCTAACCACAAGCCAGCATGGGTAATGGTAGGATCCAATGCGTAGTACGTTCAACCGGGGTCCACCATGGTGTGTTGTGGCTGTGTCAATAAGACCACCATGGCTGCGTCAATAAGTCCATGTCTTGGGCGTTGGATCGTTTCCCTGTTGGGGGCCTGATCAGCTCCTGCCGAAAACTGGTGGTCCAGCGGGTGGCTCCCTTGTTGTGCGGATTACATGGAGGGTCCTATCACAATTCCTTACCGAGATACCGTGGTGGTATCAAGGGGCACAGTGATGTGCTGCGGAGTTGTGTCTTGTGGGTAAATTGGTACATCTCTGGCCAGAGTAAAACTGTTCGAATAGCCGTGCCCACGGTTAAGGGCGGCCTAGCAATGTTTCTGTGATTAGTCCCACACTACTTAAATTTAATGGTTGAACAGTGGAACATGTGTAGCTCCAGGTTGGAGTGGTTGGGCCTATACCGTTTTGGTGAGCGGTACAACGTTGATTAATCCTGTTATTTAATTACTGTTTTATTACTCTCTCAAATGTTTTATTAAATGCTTTTATGCAATTATGAGCCATACTATGCCCTCCTTTGTTATCCCGTGCACCTGCATATTTGCTGTGTGGCTTGCGGAGTATGTCATATGCTCACCTTGCAATCAACAATCCTTCAGAGGAGGACTACAGCGAAGAGGACTACTTGGAGGACTAAGAGGGAGCCCAGTCAAGTGCGTGGAGTGGGAATCGTCACGCTGTTGTTTATTTATCCGCTGCTAGAACCTTATTGTACTGAGAGGTACCATTCACCTCTGTAATAAATGCGTACGCTATGTAACCAATTACTTTGATTATCAATTTTGTCATGTGTGCCTCGGTTGATTCCTGGACGAGGGTTTACACACAATAAAACTCCAGAATTTTGGATGGAAATTCTGGGCGTGACAGGCCTGCATGACAGCGGCACAGAACAGGGCAGGCGCCAGTAGATCGGGCCGCCGGCTCTGTTCGCCGGCACTGGCGACGAACGGCGGCGTGGCTGGGGTCGCGTCCAACAGAGAAAAGATGGAGGGGTTTATGGCGGAGCTGTGGGTGGTCTTCTCATCGCCGGCGGTGGCCGGAGCTAGGCTGGCGAGGGACGCAGGTGGCGGAGTGGTTCGGGCTGATGATGCAAATCGCCCTGCGGGCTTAAACTGGCCGAGCCAAATCATGTTTTAGCTTCTAAAGGGCTTCAGGATGCTTACCGAGGGTTGTACAGGTCTTGGTGAGCCTAGGACAGCAACGGCGACGGTGGATATAATCCGGCGGCGGCGGAAACCTTCGGGCTCAATCGGCAGCTCGTTCCCGTTGATTTGAGACCAAGGTAAGGCATCTATGGCATTAGGGACCTCCTAGGGATGGTGAGAGAGCGAGGAATCGGCTTGAGGCCTACCAGAGAGAACAAATCGACGGTGGCGGCGACTTGACCGGAGGTGAAGAAGATGACCTCGATCTCGAGCTTCACTGCACCATCTCCCGATTCCTTCTGCTGGCGGTCTCCTGGAGGTCCGGCGATGATGCTGGCGAGCTGGCTTAGCCTGGGGTGTACTGGATCGGCTGGAACGGCGGTGACGTCAAGGCGGCGGCGCTGCCGAGCAGAAAATGAAGCACGGCGGCTTCAACCGGCGATCCTAGGGCGGCCAAGAACAAAAATGGAACGATTAAAACTTGTAGATCACGTTCCTGGGTTCAAAAAGGGATGGAACTCACCGGAGCTAGCTCGAGCTCGGTCGAACACTCTCGGCAGAGAGGAAAGAGAGCTTGCCACCGGTGATCCTTGGGGATTCTGTGGGTTTTCTTGGTGGGAACGTGGGGAGGAAAGGAGAGAGGTGCTGCTGGTGAAGTTTGAGGCGAAATGGTCGAGGTCTCCAAGCTAAGCTGTCCATGGTGCTCTGCATCAGTGGGGAAGGAGAGAAACAGGGAGATGACACATTGGCTCATGCAAGTGCTGAGTTGCTCTAGTGCTACAGTGTTCAGGGTGGGTCCTACATGTAAGACAATATTTTTCCACACATTTTTGGTTAGGCTTAGGCTAGGACTTGTGGGTCCTTGTAGTGGAAACCTAGGTGAAAGTGAGGAGTGCGGGTAGAAACCTTGGTGCAACACACTGTCCCATGCTGTGCTATGGCTTACAAGTGGGCCAGGTCTTGTGGGGTCCACCTGGAAGTGAGAAATGAGAGGAGAAACCTCCAGAAACTAAGTCTTGTGAGCTGTCCAACATGCAGTATTTAAATTATTGTTTCACTGGGTTAAAGAGGAGCATAAATTATGGAAAAATTACTGTGGGCAGTAGGTGGTATTGGCTAGCTCTTTGCCAAAATTCAGAGTTGTGGGAATTGTGGATTTCTCTGGAGAAAGTGGCAAAGTTCGGCCAAAAAGCAGTTTCTGCTGTGCACTAGTCTGAGTCAGTCAGCTTTGTCCTATTATTTTATGTTCAATATTTCTGAATATTGTACTGAAGTTTTTACTTTAATTATTTCACAATCCAATCCAGGTTCTGGTAAATTTTGGTGAGAAGGTGATGGATGGATTAATTCTGGAAAAAATGTCAAATAGACTGTCTGCAGGGAAAATATTCTCTGCCTTGCTGAATCCAAAACATTTGTTTGGGACACTTATTGAATTGAAAAAATTTGTTAAAAATTACTGGAGATAGAGGAGGATGTGATTAACCTTCTGAATAAATTTCATTGCTAGAAGTGATCTGGTTTATCTTTGGTGAATTTGCAAAGTAGGCAGGGTGATTCTGTTTTTCTGCAGTGTAATTTCTGTCCCTAGGGCTTTGCTCTTATTATTTTATGTAATTTATTTGGGTGATAAATTAAAAAAAATTCCTGGTGGTAGGGTTCATGTTGGCACACACTTTGGCAAAAGGGCTCTGTCTAATTGGTCTTCATTTTCATTTGGTGAATTTTAGAAGTATACCTATTCATTTTTAGCTAGCTCCCTAGTCTAGCTGATTTGAGAGATTTTATTGAAGTATTTAGTGAAGTGATAAAATCATGTAAAATTTACAGTGGATCAATTATGTGGGATATTGTTTCCAGGAAGTCTTCCAGGATTTTATGTGCAACCAATCATTCTTAGAAAATCCTTAGACTATACAAATGCATAGGTCAAGGAAAAGGATCCAGGCTGAAACTTGTTTGAATTTTTAAGAGGTCTAAACTAATGAAATAATTTCTGGAAAAATTATATTAATTCATGATAAATAAACTAATATTTTGAATAAATTATTTTCCACATATGCTTCTGTTCAATTTGATACACTTTTAGGAGTTGGTCTAATTTTGCCAATTAGGGTTTAATATTGCCAACTTAAATTTCCATGAAGTGAAAATGCAAGAATTTAAATTTGTGCACTCTAATGACAGTAGGATATAACACTAATTACCTGGAATTAAATCTAGGGCTGTGACAATGACGGCTGCCGCTTCGTTTCCCTACCCTGTCGCGTGCGTTTTTAGGGATATGGAATGATTGCTCGCGCTAGTCGAGCAAACGCTCCCTCGATTAGCACGTGAGTGGGTGGATAGGTAGAGTAGAAGAGGCAGCCTATAAAGGGGGGGCAAGGCCGTGGCTGCATTGCCCTTCCACGCCCGCTTTCTTCGCTACTAATCTCTTTTTGCCTTCCGCTCCTTGCCTTCTATTGCTCCTGCGATCCAGCTTCCGGTCATGCCGAGGGCGAACCGTACCTGCTGCGCAGTGAGGAGTGGTGCTTTGCCACCGTCTCGCCTCTGTGACAAGGCGGGGATGACGAGGGTTCACCGGTTGCTACCGGATCTCACTGCCAGAGGAGCAGCAGTGGTGAGGGCTTGCGACTCCCGGCCCACTCTGAACGGGCCGAGGGAAATCATCTTCTTCCTAGCATCGGCATGACTCGTACCGCTATTAGCGGTGTTCTTCCTGCAGGTGCTGGAGATGTATGGCATCTGGTTGGTGCATCTAGTGCCCAACGCAGTGGTCACAGTCACCATTTTCGCGCACCTGTGCAAAATGTTCATAGGAGTGGCACCGTTGGTGGCGTTATTGCGGTGCTTCTTCCAGCTTTGATCAGCTGGGAAGAAGAAGGGCTCTGATGACGAGGAGTCCATGGGTTGCTATGACTTTCGTCCTCGAGACGGTACCAAGCTAATGCACATTGAGTTGACCCTACTCCCAAAATGGGACGAATGGCGGACTGGGTGTACCTCGGGGTGGAACCTCATGGACGCCTGCTCTTCCCTATGGAGCCCGCGTGTCATGCGCTGACCTGGGTGGACACCCCCAAGGAGGATCCCCGCTTCAGCCCGATGTTGCACTGGATTGCCGAGCTGCGAGAGAAGGGGTTGACCACCACGATGGTGATCGGTGACTTTCTGTGGCAGCGGCTGGTATCACTGCAGAGGCACTCCCATCCGGCGTGGCTCTACATCGGCAACCACGACATGACCAAGACGCATGTGGGCGCAAGCCACAACTGGGGGTGAGCGGAGTTGGTGTACATGTTGAGGGTGGTCATCGGCTCCAGTGACGTCTCTGCCAGCAAGCTGCCTAGGGAGGACCTGGTGCTTTGCAATGACCCAGGGAGGGTGGCGCGACAAGTGATCCTCCCCAAGTGCAACACCAAGGGCATCCTGGAGCGAGCGTCCAGAGGGGGCCCTAGGCTAGTGCGTATTCCGGGAGTCGATGGTGAAGAGGCCCGCCAAGACGGTGGCGCTGCTCGGGCCCTAGGAGCTGATGCTCTAGGGGGTGCTACCGACCCCGGGGACTCAAGGCGGGCAAGCAAGCGCCCTAGGAGACAAGTCCCCTGAAGTCGCACTGCCCGCAGCCACCTTCATCGCCACCCCGGGTCGCCACACCGCAATGCATGGCGCACGACACCGAGGCCAGTGGGTCGAGTTGGGCCTCCAGAGATCTGAAGCTAGAAGCAGAAGAGGCCAGCCCTGAGGAACAGCCCATGCCAGGGGAGGGGGATGCCCGCAGCACCTCGGCTATGAAGAAGATGAAGACGACCCCGTCGCCTGAGAGGCACCCATTTGCGGGCTCGCCGTGGGGTTTCACCAGTCCCAAGCCTAGGTAAAACCCTCACGACACTCTTGATTTGCATGGTTCCATGCTCGTCCTCACCTCTTTTGATTCTTTTTGGTTTTCCTTCCCCTCCCCTTTTGACTCCCTATTCCCCAAGCTGTCCCAGGAAGTGGGCCCTGCCCTAGGCCCATAGGCCCAAGTTCCCTCGGGGTCGGAGAAGCTAAGGCTGTAGCGGCGCCGCTGAGGCCAACCTACCCCCCTAGGAGGGGGCAGCCCCCGGGTCCCTACCACAGCCTGGGGGATGGTCGAACCGGGGGATGAGATCGTGGCTCAAGTCGTCGAGTTGACATGTCCTCGACCTCG
This sequence comes from Oryza meyeriana var. granulata, assembly GCA_003991445.1. Taxonomy (NCBI): domain Eukaryota; kingdom Viridiplantae; phylum Streptophyta; class Magnoliopsida; order Poales; family Poaceae; genus Oryza; species Oryza meyeriana. The sequence continues at coordinate 56,991 of RYFJ01003198.1, forward strand.
CCATTCCTACGATGCGAGCACTAGACGCGGCTCAGGGCCCTAATGTGGGGGGCCTCGGACATCCTTCCTGGCGTCGCTGAGCCATGCCTAGGACCTGGTGGAGGAGCTCCGAGAGGCCACCCTTTCTAGGTGGGTGGATGTAGAGGCCATGGGCCCCGGGTACCTCATGACAAGCATATGGGCCACTCGGACAGAGGATGAGGCTAGCCTTGTAATTAGAGATATGATAGAGCTCAGCAGACTTAGCCTTGTACGATAAAGAATATACAGTCCTAGTCGGGCAGGACATATCTCTAAGAGGAGATCCCTTGGCCGTAGTCCGGTTGAGACTCCTACTTTGTAACCTTGTCCCCCAGTATATAAGGTGTATCTGTATTATCCACCAGGTATTGAGGATATATCCTTATACGGGTCACAAGCTGGTCTTCATTAAAATTGGGGATGCAGGTATTTGTCAAGTACACCTGACCACATATTGGATTAAAATTCATAAAGTGGTACTCGGCCTACATGCTTGGCCAATAATTTCCATGAGCAAATATTTTTCCAGCCGACATAACACTGAAGAGTCTAACTTCCGAGTAGTATACTACTCGGGAAAGACTATAAACATTTTTCCAGCTGACATGAAGCTGAAGAGTCTAATTTCCGAGTGACATACTACTCGGGAAAGACTATAAAATATTTCCGGCTGATATGATGCTGAAGAGTCTCATATACCAGTAGTATACTACTTGGGAAGGACTTTAAGGTTAAAGATCTTTGACTTTATGTTTAATTGTTTCACAATTAAGCACAAAGTCAGGGGCTACACATAATAGGTGCACCTATTCGGTGCACATTATTTAAATTTCTACATGGAGCCCTTCATAGCCTCGCTGCCAGCTGACATGAAGCAAGACTCGGGAAGAAGAAGCACTCGGACAAAGAGTACTCGGGTGCAATGCACTCGGGCAATCTTCACCGTGGAGGATGAGCACTCGACATCAGCTGTAACTCAACTATGAAGGTCTCAGGGGCTACTGTGGAGGCCATGGGCCCCGGGTACCTCATGACAAGCATATGGGCCACTCGGACAGAGGATGGGCCTAGCCTTGTAATTAGAGATATGATAGAGCTCGGCAGACTTAGCCTTGTACGATAAGGAATATACAGTCCTAGTCAGGCAGGACATATCTCTAAGAGGAGATCCCTTGGCTATAGTCCGGCTGGGACTCTTACTTTGTAACCCCGTCCCCCAGTATATAAGAAGAGGTAGGACGCCCCCTGAGGGCGGAACCATCAAGTTCATCAGAACTACCACCATACATCCTCAAAGGAATACATCACAACTGGACATAGGGTATTACCTCACATCGAGGGCCTGAACTAGTATAAACTCCCCGTGTTCCTTTGCAGTCCACCGAGTTTCAATCCGATGAGTAGCCCTATATTCATATTTCCAGTGTAAAACATTGACAATGGAGCTCGAGGAGATGTCCTCCGCCCTAGCCGTAGAGGAGACCCGCCTCTAGGAACAGCTGGAGTCGTTTGTCCGTGTGGCCAAGGCGGTTTAAGACCACGACGTGGCCGAGGTGGAGCGGGAACGTCCTGCCTTGGACACGGAGCGCGTTGAGGCCGTCGCTGTGAGGAAGGAGACAATGAAAGCCCTAAGGGAACTCGAGGGCCAACGGAAGGCCCTCACCATCCTCAAGACGCTGGCAGAGGGGCACGAGCTGGAGGTCGCGCGCCGCGAGGTAGCGGCGACCGAGTAGGAGGAGGCAACCACACAGTGCAAGGGCGTCCTTTGCACGACTAAAGCCAGGGTGCGCGAATCCTACGAAAATGTGCGTAGGTGCGAGGAGCAACTGGCGCTCTTGGAGTGGAGCTACGCGACTCCACCGTCACGTTGGACTTCTGTGCCGAGGAGGTCGAGAGGGCTAAAGCTGCCCTGGCTTCACTAGTGGAGGCCCTCGTTAGGGCCGAGGTGTGAGCGGCCATTGTGCGGCACTCAGTGCAGGGTGCCGAGCTCGATCCGGGGACGGTGCGCAAGCACGCTGGCACTCTGGGACATTTTGTCTTGGAGTTCTCCAAGACGGCGGATCACCTCAAAGAACACCTGGCTCGAGTCTGCGAGGTGGCCGTGAAAGAGGGGTGTGAGCTGGCCTGGTCCATGCCGAAATATATCCTCGCCGCGTACCGTGCTCGTGACCCCAATTTTTCACTAGAGCCACCACGCGAAGCCATCCAGGGGATCGCGAGACTGCAGCTCATGAGGCCGTTGAGTGGTCACCACTGAGGTGGCATGGTTCTTTTAGCAATGGGACCCAGCGCCTGAGGCGGAGGAGGAGGGCCTGCCCGACAAGGAGGCCTCTAACGAGCCCTAGAGCTCGGACACCGAGTCAGAGGAGGCATACCCCAACAATGAGAACTAGGACTGGCCCTGCCCTCATGCTCAGACTCAAGGTGCACGCTGGTTTCCCCCCCTCTCTTTTTTTTAAGCATGTAATCCCGGGCCTTAAGCCAGGATAAACTTTTAGGCCGTAGCAGGCCGTTTCTGAATAAACATCTCACTTTTACTCAAGTGTCATTGTGATAACACTTGATGGCCTTTCTTGATTTTGGGCTCACAACCCATCTGCCTAACCATGCACAGCAGTAGTACTTGGCCTTTGGGGGAGCCGAAACAGTGATCAACCCCTTGGTTCTTGGGAAGTGGAAATAGCATGCCGCACTTTGCTTCTGGCTTCAATTGACACTAGTCTCGAGGGCTGGACAATCAATGCCCCTCCCAGACCGATGAGAATTAGTGCTATGGCCGACTCAGGGGTAGAGGAATCGACACCTTGTTCAGGTTGAAGGGACTTGGCGCGGCAATCATCTAGAGAGCAGGGAAATTGATTCCCCGCTCAGAGCGACACAACTTAGCGCCGCGCGCGCCTTGAGAGTGGGGAGGACAAACACGCCACCCCGGTTGACGAGCCTGGGCATGGAAGCTGCCTTGGGAGTGACAGAATCAGCGCTTCGCCTGGTCCAAGTGGAGTCTCTATTGACTCGAATGCTTAAGAGGACCAAACCTTTAGGCAGCGCTGCCTATAAATAGTGTGAGGGGAAGGGGCATGCTCCCCACACCCAACTTGTTTTCTTCACTCCTTAGACACTTAGTTTGCTAGCTTCTTTTTCTTCCGCTGTAGCTTGAGGCCCCCATGCTCCTCATTGCACTTTGCGCAGCATGAGCCAGGGCAAGGGGTGCTAGAGCTAAGGCAGCGGGAAATGTTTCTTGTTGATGAACAGGCGAGCATATCCTACCGGAATCCAAACCGGAGAGGCTTCTCGTGGCAATCCCGATGGCATCGGGGATTCCAACTTCATGCTAGAGCTGGCGTGACAACGAGCAGCGGGGATGTATTGATGCATCAGCCTGCTGCAGCTCTTGCACTATCACAGCTCTGGTAACCTCCCCTGGGCGGCCCCTCGTGGGCCTGACCCACCATGTCACATGCTAGCGGTGGCTCCCATGGCGCCGCCGGTGACAGCGGGGACTCCAACTTCTCATCGGGGTCCGAACCTGTGTCTGTGCTTGGCCGTAGATGCGCTGCTACTCCCTGGCCGGCGTCTGCGAGGGTTTGTAGCTTGCAGTGCCGCACGTGGCAGCCCCGTCGTCGTTTCCCTTAGGGTCATCAACCCACAGCCTGCTGAAGCTGTTCTTCTCTGACGGGGACTTGGTCAGATGGGGCAGCTGCCAAGGAGCGGCATGTCGTGGGATAGGGGAAATTGGTGTGGGGCATGTCTCATTCCCATTCCACTGTCTTCCCCCCGGTGAACGGCGTGCATGGGACGAAGACGACGCGGTCTTTGGGAGGAGCATGCCTGGCAATGGCCCGTGCGATGGCATGGGGTTGTTGCGCCTCAGCCTGTAGTTGGGGCTGTGATGCCCAGCTCATCATGCACAGAAGCAGCTACATGCCTCCATGCCTTCTCTGTACTAGAGACTTCCTAGAGAAGCGTGACATGTACTTACTAGCTCGTTGTATTTGTTTGATGGGAACCCAAATAACGTAGCTCCCGTATTTGCTTGTGGCCGAACAAGGCTTGTTGCTTTAGTCGCTCTTCCAGTCCCTTTGGTAGGACTGTACCCGTTTAGGGGCCTAAAGGCAGCACCTGAACAGGTCTCGTTGACTTAGCTTTGTCTAGTATTTTGAGGTGCTAGGCGAGTACCTCGCTTTGCTCAAGGGGGCATTAGTGGTAGCACCCGATCACATAGTACTTTGAGCCTGAGGTCTTCGAAGTCGCTGTATATGCCTCTGGGCCCACCCATGCCCGAGGGAGCTCGAAGTGGCGGTGGGGCAGACTCCCTGCACCCCTGGGTCCGGGCAGCTCTCGTTTGGGTGGTACGCCTCTGAGCACACAGCTCCCCTGGCCCGAGGCCCTGAGGCAATCACAGGAGTCCGTGACCCTACCCTGACGTTCTCTGCCTTGTGCGAGGACATAACGTCTAGGGGGTCATCGGACTTGGCGTGTGGCTACATGGTCCAGCACTATACCAGCGTAGACATCCGCTCGCCGGGGTTGTCCATAAGCAACCGGTGGGCACTCATTGCTTTACCTACTGCCCCTTAGGCTATGGATCTTAATAACACGAGGGGGTGACAGGGTAGCTTACAGCCCCTAGGCCTTCGCAGTGCTCAGGGTGGATTGGGCCAGGCTGGACACCGCTGCCCATCACCGGGACTGTAACCTTTGGGACATCGGCAATGCATGTGGCGCTGTCCACCGGGCTGAACACTGTGCTCGGCACTAAGGGGCAAATTTCCTAGTCACCTGAACGGTTCATGTGGTCCATCTCCCGTTTGTGTTTGGGAAGCGAATGAGCACAGCCTCGCGTGATAAGATGTTCTAGCGAGTGGGTGAAGAGAAGAAACTCCTGATAACTGGTAACGTAACCAGAAAAAGGGGGAATGTGTGGACTTTTGTGTTATTTGTCTATCCGGCTAGTGGGTGATAGAGCTGTCGAGGCCTCGAGCCTGCTCACGGACAGTCCATCGCCTAAGCCACAATGGTTCCTTTGGCCCCTAGGACGATGTCGGCTTTGCTTGGGGGTAACGTCCTTTGAGAACGTAACCCAGCATGCCTAGAGCCCCAAGCTGGCTACGGCTGCATGCCACTTCAACATCGTCCCTGCATGGTCCTGCATGCGAGCAAGAAAAGTTGTCTGCCCACGAGGGTTGTCCACCAGCACGCTATTGGCACGCACTCACTGCTTTACCTGCCGCCTCTTGGGCTGCAGGCCTTAGCAATGTGGGGGCATGACTGAGTGGCTCGTAGCGCTCAGGCCTTCAGGGTGTTTGGGGTGAAGCGGGCTAGGCCAAACATAGCTGCCCGTCATCGAAGTCAGAACCGTCGGGACATCAGTAATGCTCGGGGCACTATCCACCGGGCCGAGGACTGTACATTTAGGGTGGATCAGGCCAGGCCGAACATTGTAGCTCGTCACCGAAGTCGGAACCATCGAGACATCGAGAATTCTTGGGGCACTGTCCACCAGGCTGAGCACTGTGTCTAGCACTGAGGGACAAGCCAAGCGTGGTTACCCAAGCACGTGCACCGGTCGCCACCTGCTTGCACTTGGGAAGCGTGTGAGAGACGCTTCGCGTGATAGGGCCTCCTGTGCATAGACAAGCTGGGGGAAGAGACCCTAGAAAAGCTTGAAAAAAGAGCAAGTAGGAAGCTGCAGCTAGTGGGAAAGGGTAACATATTGAGAAGATGTATGGAATGGTAGCCCCCCGGCCAACCTGGGAAAGACAGGGTCCTACCTAGGCTGGGCCGAGTTTGACCTGTACTTACATAGCTTGTAGGGGATAGAGCTTGCGTAGGTGCCTGATATTCCACGGTTTTGGGAGAGGGTACCGCTCTCTGTGGCTAGTCTTACTGAGCATAGCTAGGGCTTACTGGTCACGAGGAAAAGAGGGGCTTCCCACATGGGGGTGATTTTTTTCTTTCTGGCACATGATAGGGCACGGCAGAGAACCACGTCCCCGACCTTGACTGACTGAGCCCAGACATTAAGCTGATGAAAGCGCTGTAGGCTTTGCTGGTATCTGGCGGCACGTATCATAGCTCACTATCAGCACCTAAGGGCGTCGAGTTCGTCCACCCTGCGTGAGGGTGATGGCGTGGTGCCGGGTGGGTTGGTCCTGCCGCCCCGATGGACATTGCGGGGGTGGAGCCAGGTGCTGATCTATAGCCACCGATTCCTGACTTCCACCTTTAGAGCCGGATTCACCCCGACGACACTTCCCAGCCACCACTCCTATAGCGGTGAAAGCAGTAAGAACACGACAACCCCCCTACCTAGCACGCCAGCTGACGGTCTAGAAACACCTATAGCAAGGATCCAGAGGGACCCCCTTTGTGAGTTTGGCCAGGGGAATGAATGTGCTTTGATCGGTCATAGGTTGTGGCTGGAGTAAATGAGACACGAGGATTATACAGATTCAGGCCACCCGGAGGTGTAATACCTTACTCCTGTTGTGTTCTTGGTTCTAGGAGACCTTCTCCCTCTTAAGAAGGTTTTACAAGACTTAGGATATGAATCCTCTTTTTTCCGTTCCCTCTTCCTCTTATTTTTTCTCCCTCTTTTCTCTATCTCCTTGTGGCCTTGGTTGTCCCCTTGTAAACTCTGGGAGAATACCACAGCGGCCACTAGTCGGTGTTTAGAGAATTAGGTATGCTATGTCTTATCCTATGTAGGCCGGTGGGCCTAGTCGCTTTTCCCTTCTGGGGCCCTCCTCAAGTTGGCTAGAAGGGGGGCAATGGCAGTTAGCCACATGACCGACATGGCCGTCCAAAGCTTGAGAAGGAAGGCTGAGCTTGCTGACCGTGGGACTGCCCGCTTGCTTCTCGTCAAAGGAATAGGGGCTAGGTGAGACGGAGTAGGCAGCATGGTCGTCCACGCAGCCTGCCATCCCACATCCCTTCTTAGAAAAAGGGCAATGATGGCTTGTGGCATGGAATATAGAGCCGTCCTGTCTCCCATGCCTCACACCGGGTAGATATACGTCCCGTCGACCTTAATAGGTGTGGCGCGGGGAGATCAAAGCAAGGAGACAGGCTCCATCACATTGTCATTAATTCCCCTGCCTCCACGCGCTTCTCAAGCCGCCTAGGAGGAGCCAAGCTCGGGGGCAAAGCGAGGTTGGGCCCCGAGCTTGTTGAAGCCCGGGGTGCGCTAGGGGCCCCGAGCTTACCCCGTGGGGGCACGGGCTAGGGTCCGTGCTAGGGAGCCCAACGCAACCACTCGACGATCGAGGGCGGCCCACACCGTGCGATGATGTGGCTTTAGGCCACCCTATGCCGCCGGTGTTGGGGACCCTGGTTCCCATTTCACCGACACTGTGCCCCCTCAAGACTAGCTTGGAGCAATCTGGTTCCACCATCGATACACTCCTCAATATATGCATTTACACGCCTGCTCAAGCTCCCAGCCAACACACCCATCAGGGCCAGTGTATCGACTCACCTCATCAAGATTCACCATTGAAACACCACCTAGAGTCCACATCATATGCGTAGTTCACCATCGGCACACTCATCGAGGATTTCATCGATGATGAGTAGGCTAGTTTAACTCGGTTGCTAACATCAGGGCTTTGATTAGGTGGTTGTCTCGTCCGGGTCTCTAAGGATCGATTCTATGGTGTAGCTAGAACCAAGAAACTTAATACAAACCACATGTAGCTCTTATGGGGAGTGCCTAGCTCAGTATATTGTTGATACCTAGCAATAGACCCGTAGGTGGTAGTTGTAGGTCATTATTGTTGACATTGGGTTAGTGCGGGTCATGGTTATTGTCCATAGCTCGGAGGTACCTTGATTATTGTTCAAGGGTGACCAGCACATCGTGTGAGCCTTAGGGTTTTGGAAGGCCTACCAACTCCCTAGGGATAGATCACTACACCTGCCCTTGCTGCCATACCTGCATCTGTACCTGCCCCTGGGTTTTGTCACTGCATAGTGTGACCAGCATGGTGTGGAGGATGTAACTGCACCTGCCCCTGTTGTTGCTGCACATAGGCCTTCTGTTGCTCCTACCCGTGTTACTGCACCTGTACCCACTGTAGTGTGGAGGCCATGGGCTCCGGGTACCTCATTACTAGTACATGGGCCACTCGGATAGAGGATAGGCCGAGCCATGTAATTAGAGATAAGATAGCACCCGGCAGGCTGTACCTTGTATAATAAGAAAACATAGTCTTAGTCGGATAGGACTCTATCTCTAAGAAGGAAATCCCTTGGGCGTATCCAACTAGGATCCTTATCATGTACCCCTATCCCCTAGTATATAAAGGGAGGCAGGGCGCCCCTCAGGGCAAGCACAACAAGAACAACCAGATCATCGATCGCCATATACCTCAGAGGAATAACACCACAACTGAACGTAGGGTATTACCTCATCTTGGGGGCCTGAACCAGTATAATTCTCTTGTGTTCCTCTGCAGTCCACCGAATTCACCCTTGCCGAGTAGCCCCATAGTTTTATTGCCGGTGCAAAGCATCGATAGTTGGCGCGTCAGGTAGGGCTCTCTGGCGAATTCCTCATCTGAAGATTCGATGGATTCAATCAACAGAGTCAACAGCAACAAGTTCTCCCCCGGAGATGCAATTACCTTCGGGAGCTTAGACTTCATTGCCGATCAATTCGGCAATCTCACCTTGGCTGAGGCAGATCCAATCTTGCCAGCCAGGGAACTAGCCGACGTTGCGCCAGTCGGCTCACAGGATGTCGCGATCTCCTTCCCCGACCTACTGCGGCAGTCCATTACATCGCAGAGCATCGGGACAACCCTCTCCTTCGGCGTCCGACTTGCGCTAGGCCTTGAGCCAGCCCGAGTTGGGCCGAGAAGGGGAGAAGTCGTCAATTTCCCGTACAATTCCAGCGACGCTGCGCATCTTTATTCTGTGCAACCGACCCGATCTCCAGCAGTTCAGTTTGGACACGGCCAAGCACCGTTTCAGATTGGATCTAGAGAGGTCGGAGTCGTTCTCACTCCGATAAACTATTCAGAGTCCGACACCAAGTCGGACAGCGGTTCGAGCGCTAGCTCGGACTTTAATTCGGCAAGCTTCCCCCTCTCCCGCGAGATCTTTATGGCTTCAACACCACCTTCTGAGGTACGCCGACTACAAGAGGAGCGACAAGAGGAGGTGCGCCGATTACAACAAGAGGAGGCCAACCGCGAAGCCCGCAATAACGAGCTGCGACAGGCTGGGCGAGTCGCTCAGCAACAGATCCTCCAAACCAAAATTGGTGACCACAACGTCTTTGTCACACCACAACAGAATGTTGTGGCCGCAGCAACACTGCTGGACACACTCCAGCTCGGGGCCGATCACCAGACCACCCTGACTATCGCCAAGATCAAGGCGATGATCACAGCTGCTGCCTGTCAGTAGCAACAGCAGTCGGGCGACACTACAATACCGACCAACCGGTCGGGCTCTCCGGCGGCAGGCTCATCTGCATCAGCACGACGCTGGGCGGCTGGCTCCAGTCGGCAATGCGAAGAGTCCCGGCAAACAACGCTCGGCAATACCAATAATGACAACCGGCGGCGTCGCCAGTACGATCGACGACCCAATCAGGACCTCCGAGTTCGACTGCACCGAGACCTTCGTCACACCATAAACGCTGGACGTGAAGAACGCGAAGAAGATGAACGCCGCCGACTGGAAGACGAAAACGAGCGCTTCGGTATCCACCACGAGTGACTACATCGCCAAGATCGGAGTCGGAGCCCTCACGAAGATGAAGGCATCCCAGCCTTCACTTGGGAGCTACAGGACGTCTTGTGGCCGACTGGCTTTAAGCCCACCGGGATCGAAAAGTACGACGGCAAGACAAACCCAGAGTCCTGGCTTACCGTTTACACCCTAGTAGTTCGAGCTGCTGGGGGCGACAGCAGAGTCATGGCTAACTACCTCCCAGTCGCGCTAGCCGACTTGGCGAGGACATGGCTGACAGGCCTCCCGAGGCGGTCGATCAGTTCCTGGGGACAACTCAGGGAGCGGTTCATCGCTAACTTCTAGGGGACCTAAGACAGACCTGCTTTGGAGCATGATCTTTATCAACTGCACTAGAAGAAAAATGAGTCTTTGCGCGAATTCATCAAAAGGTTTTCCGAGAAGCGCAACCAAATTCCAACTGTCAAAGATGAAGCCGTCATCGCCGCCTTTCGCAAAGGGGTAAAAGACGCTCCGCTTATTGCAAAATTCACTCGGAAGCCACCATCCACGGTCCGGGCGCTCTTCGACATGGCCAACAAATACGCCGACTCGGCCGAAGCGGTCGCGGAGGCCCTCGATGAGAAGAAGGAGCCCCGACAGGTGAAAGCCGACAACGAGCCGTCTCAAAATAAGTCCGGCAGCCGCAAGCGGAAGTCGGACAACGAGGTGGCCAACATGGAGCGCAGCCGGTCACGGCCCCAGCGGAACAATGACTACTAGAAAGTCATGAGTGGGCCATGCCCCTTTCATCCCAAGGGAAAGCACGCGGCCAAAGATTGCTATATGCTCAAAAAGTTTGCCTCCGAGCAGACTTCATCGTCTAGCGCCGACAAGGACAAAGACAAGCCAGACTCGGGTCCGGCTGATGATTTCCAAGATCCTCAAGCCGAGCTCAACCATATCTTCGGGGGGGCACTCGCGTACGAGTCCAAGCGCAAACAGAAGCTTTTAGCGCGCGACATCAACACGGTCTCCACGACGGACACCCCCCAATACCTGCGCTGGTCAGAGATGGCCATCACCTTCAATCGCGCAGATCACCCAGATCGGGTTTCCCACCCGGGACGCTATCCACTCGTCCTGGACCCGGTCGTCAGAAACATCAGGCTGAAGAAAACCCTCATCGACAGAGGTAGCACGCTCAATATCCTGTTCGCCAAGACTTTGGACTAGATGAAAATTCCTCGTTTAGAACTACGGCCGAGCACTGCACCCTTCCACGGGATAATTCCTGGCCTGTCATCAACTCCACTCGGGCAGATAACTTTGCCGGTAACCTTCGGCACACGGGATAATTTCCGCACAGAAAATGTCTGCTTCGAGGTCGCCGACTTCGAGAATGCGTACCACGCGATACTCGGACGACCGGCACTCGCCAAATTTATGGCGATACCGCACTATACATACATGGTGCTGAAGATGCCGGGACTAGCAGGAGTCCTCTCCCTCCGCAGCGACGTCAAGTAAGCCTTCACCTGCGACAAGGAGAGCTACAAACTGGCTCAATCACAAGAGGCGGCAGTCGGGCGCGATAGCAATCGGCAAGCCGTCACAACAGAAGTCGAGCAAGATCAAATTCCGGCGAAAAAAGCAGCGAAGTCAGGAATTTCAGTGGACTCTGACACGAAGAAGATCCCCTTGGACCCTTCCGACCCCTCCAAGATTGCTCTAGTCGGGACCGGACTCGACCCCAAATAGGAAGATGCGCTCGTCACCTTCCTCCAAGCCAACAAGGATATCTTCGCGTGGAAACCGTCCGACATGCCAGGCGCATCATGGGAGGTGATCGAGCACGCCCTAAACGTGAAGACAGATGCCAAGCCAGTCAAGCAACGGCTGCGGCGCTTCGCTCAAGACCGCAAAGATGCTATCCGGGAGGAAATCACCAAGCTCCTCGCAGCCGGGTTCATCAAGGAGGTCTACCACCCGGACTGGCTGGCAAACCCAGTTCTGGTCCGGAAGAAAAACGGTAAATGGCACATGTGCGTCGACTACACCGACCTCAACAAAGCGTGCCCCAAGGACCCATTTGGTCTTCCCTGGATAGACCAGGTGGTTGATTCCACGGCAGGGTGCGACCTACTCAGTTTTCTCGACTGCTACTTGGGATACCATCAAATCAGCCTGAGGGAAGAAGACTGCTTGAAGACATCTTTCATCACACTGTTTGGAGCGTATTGCTATATCACAATGCCGTTCGGTCTGAAAACGCGGGCGCAACCTATCAAAGGGCTATTCAGCGGTGTCTGCACACTCAGATCGGGCGCAACGTGGAAGCCTACGTCGACGATGTGGTGATCAAGACCAAGTCCAAACAAGACCTCATTGCTGACCTGGAAGAAACCTTCCAAAACCTTCGAAGATTCAAGATGAAGTTGAACCCGGAAAAATGCGCCTTCGGTGTGCCATCCGGAAAGTTACTTGGCTTCATCGTCTCGCACCGCGGCATCGAGGCCAACCCGGAGAAAGTCAACGCCATCAGGCACATGGCACCCCCGACTAACCTCAAAGACGTCCAGAAGCTGACAGGCTGCATGGCGGCACTCAGTCGGTTTATCTCCCGACTGGGCGAACGGGCATGCCCTTCTTCAAGCTACTCCAAAAGACCGACAATTTCCATTGGACTCCGGAAGCCCACCGAGCCTTCGAAGACTTCAAAGAATTCCTCACATCACCCCCCGTGTTGGCGTCACCTCTGCCCTAGGAACCGCTAATTGTTGACGCCGAAAACCCGCCGGGGGCCGTTCGGGGTCTGGGAGACACGCGAAGGCCTGGGAGATTTGCTTCACTCCAGTGCAGGTCCTAAAATCTTGAGGTTCGTAGGCGTGCCAGTCAATTTGACCCTGCAATTGACAAGGAGAGAAGATGTCAAATTCGCGAGCCAATCGGCTGGAAGCCGGCTTGGACTCATCTCATCGGCCGATGACCGATACACACTGTAGCACTTACACATCGGCTGAAAGCCGATGACGGCAAGAGTAATAACATAATAATAAACAAGTATCGCGCTAGCCGGTCATCGAAGGGGTGCTCAAAAACCGGCTATAAACTTGGTAGAATAAACGAGCAGAATGCATAAGTAAATAGATTAAATAAACTTCAGCCGATCATAGTTTGAAGTTACTGGTATTGCTGTGAAGATACCGCCCGCGCTCATGCCCGGGCCCTTGCTCATATCGGCTCCTGAGATCTTCATCCGCTGTCCGTGCCCGTGCCCGGGTTCTTACCTATGCTCATGCCCGGGTCCTTACCTGAGGTTGTGCCCGGGAACTTGACTGAGGTTGTGCCCGGGAATTTGTTTGAGCTCGCATTCGGATCGGCAGAATAAACCGGTCGGCTAGTCCTTAGCCGACTGTAACAGTAATACAGGCAAGAATGTATAACGAGGCAAGCAGTATAATCGGCTATATTTGATAAGGAATAACTTATCGGCTAAGCACTCCGATAACAACATCGCATAAAACCCATCGGCTTATTAAGGGTAACGTTATTATTCAGTCTAGTAGATCAGACCCAACCGTTGCAGCACAGACTGATAATAATAACGAGATCTCGATAGGCCGATAGATCTAATGCGATCGTGATGCTAAAACATGATAACTTATCGACTATACACCCCGATAAGACGCTTGCACACAAAGTATCAGCCTAGCAGGAACAATTTATCACTAACAGTTTAGTAGGTCAGACCTAACCGATGCAACACAAACTGATGATAAATCGCTCCCAGTAAGCCGATACGATCTATGCACGCGTGATGTGATATACCTAATCAATCTATGAGATCAAACTGAACTGATGCAGCCATAGATAAAGTAAATATATCATGGTAAGCCGACTACCATAAACCGACTAGAATATCGGACCCAACCGAGGAAGTCCTAGCCGATAGGTAGCCGAGGTGACGAGACTTACCCTCTCGCAGGAGGTCGGACCTAACCGATGTAGCCCGGCTCGAGAAGCAAGATCCCGTCGGAACGGTGGCGATGCGCCGAAATTGTATTGATCGAATGATAATTTACAAGGTACCCGGGCATACGTATATATACCCCGAGTTAATGCAGTCCTGATAGGACATGGCACAAGACTTCCTAATTACAAAAGGAAACACTAACAGGACCTGATCGGACACGAGATCAAGTCTGCTAAAGATTAAAACTAATACTGCCTAAATAGTAGACACGATAAATAACTGCCATATTGCGGTCTTCACGGCTCCTCCCTGGATTCGGTCCCTTCTGGATGAATCTCCGTTAGTTGACTGTGACACTCTCCTTTGACCGAATCTGACACAGGGCCTTACCAAATTTTGGCGTTAACACATGCCCCCCAATTTCGGAGTTCTCCTATAGGACTTCGAAATTCTTTCATTTTGGGCCTCTAGATTTCTTCCATACCGAGGCGGCCCAAGATAGCCCACCTGCCATAATTGTTTGAAACAGTGCCAACGCCCTCGATTCCCGCCCGGTCATCATATCTCTATAAAACGCTTCGTCTTCCTAACCCTTTTTTACGCTTTCACATCACCAGAGCACCACCGCTTCATCTTCCAAACCTTCAACAAGCTCTAGCAAATCCAGACGAACCGTCGCAGCCCTCTTCTTCAGCCGTTAATTTCTGCATCTTCCTCCTTTCTTGCGATGGCATCGGCATCTGCAGTTCCTGAGGTAATCTTCCTAACTGATTATTTCTTCGATTTTGTGGCCCAGATGCATCCAATCCATCATGTTCTTCATCTATTCTTCGTTGTGTTCTTGTTTACTGTAGCATCTTAGAGGCCAGATCTTGATCCCGGCCGCCGATTACCCAAACTTTTTCTATCATGGCCCCATGGGTAGCGAAGATCCCACCGATTTCATATGCGCCGAGACCCAGCGTATCCCTTTCAAGAACTTGGCCATGCGAGTCGGCGACTGGACCAACAGTTTCAGGTCGTGGCCAAGCAAACTGCCTGGGTGGAGAGATTGGTACATCAGGGTGTCGGCTGCGAAGAGAACCTATTGGGAAGAATCTCATATCGGCCATTGCATCAATCTCTCTCTGGCCGATATGGAAAGAAATGAACCCCTGCTCGCATCGGCCTCATATTTCTGGTCCGATGCCCTCAATGCCTTCCTGTTCGGGCATGGGCCGATGACCCCCACTTTGCTGGATGTGACCATGCTCACCTGTCTGGACACGACAAGCTACATTGACCCCTTCAAGCTCCGCTTCAAACCTGCTCATCGGCTCCAGGCAAAGAATATCGGCGGCTGGTCCAGGTACATATCTCTTCACAATAAGGGAACTGGATCGGTTGATGATCGGGAACACGCTGCTTTTCTGAACTTATGGCTGGAGCGGTTTGTTTTTGGTGGCGCAACCCTCGGTCCAACGATCAACATGCAGTGTTTGGCAGAGTGCTTGGTTGATCGGAAACAGACCCCCCTGGGGCAATTCCTCCTCGGTGCCACCTATCAGTTGCTTCACAAAGTGGCAACTAAGTTATCGGCCGGCCAGCCCGTCGGCCATATCGGGGGTCCTTGGTGGTTCGTACAGCTCTGGCTCAATATCTACACCTCCAAGGCCGTCCCTGAGACTTCTCTGCTCAAGCAATCCTTTCCAGCCGATTACACAGAAGACCAAGATCCCGTTTACCACCGATGCGTTTCCATGGGTGAAGCTGCATCGGCTCTCTCTGGCGGCAAGATAACCCCCGTTGAACTTAGTCAGTGGTTCAAGGGGTTTTACTATGGATTCACCAGGGAGGCCACTCTCTGGTTTGCATATAATGACGCATCATCATTTGAGATGCCTTCTAACTTTGACCCACTCAAAGCTTTGGATAATGATGAGTCCAAGGCCATATTCCTATCGGCTATCTCCCCTCGTCTGCTGCCAACTGGCTTTTCTCTGGGCCGATCGCAGCCTTCTTACGAGTTTTACCATCCATCGGTCGGCTCCCGCCAGTTTGGCCTTGGTCAGCTTCTGATCGGCCTATTCTTCATCGACAAACTTCAGGCCCGAGGCACGGTCAGCAGCGCCCTGGAATATGACCGGTTGCGGACTTTGACGGACCCCCTCCTTCTAGGCGCCGCCACCGAGATGTACATCTGCACTGCCAACACCAAGCTTTTTGTCCGATGGTGGTCAGAATGGAAGAAACATTTGTTCAGCTTAGCGCCCACCTGTTACTGTTCCCCGCCTTGACACCGAGTACATCGAATCCGATGAAGAGGTAACACCAGCAAGCTTTAATCGCCTTCTCCAACCAACTCTTATTCCTAATTTTGCAGGCTGCCAGCGTCGAACCCCCAACAACAAGCAACAGTGGTCAGCCGATCCTGTATCAACCTCCATCGGCCACTCCAAACCTGGGGCGCGACGCTCCAACTCCATCGGCTCTCCTCAAGGCGCCTCGGCCGATGGGACAAAAACGGAAGAAGTTAGCACATCGCCCCTCCTCGAAGAAGCAGAAAACCAATGCCGATGTCGTTACCCCGACGCCATCTTCTCCTCAAACAACATCGGCTCTCCCATCTCCTCAGGTATGTGCTAAGCCTTGACATTAGTACCTGCTCTTATTCATCTTACTAGTTTCTTTCCCAGCTCGAGTCATCGGCTCTAGAACCTCAACACCCCTCTGACATCCCTTCAATCACTGAGCCGATGGCTTCTCCAGCTGCCCCACTCTCGCTACCAAGTCCTCCAACCGTCGACGAGATTGCTCCTATTCCATCGGCTAACATCGGCCCCTCTGAAGAACATCCTACTCATCTCACTGAAGCCGATGTCACCCGATCTGCTGATGTCCTCCCTTAGGTAATCTCCTCACGCCCATACTTCACTTTTAACCTTTTACTGATCCAAAAAATTACCGATGCCAATTTTGCAGTCCTTAGCCGATTTGTTCTCCTTTGACATCGGTACGTACTTGGAGGCAGAAGACGAAACAGCCACCAGCGCAACAACCAAACCATCGTTCCCAGCCGATGTGCACGATTATTTAACAAGCATCATCAGTCGGCTGGAAAACCCAATTGATGCGCTAGTGGAAGACTGTGGGCCGATTCGGGCAAGACTCATAGAAATTGAACACCACCTGCCCGAAGAACTCGTCGACGCGTTAACCCCTGCAGCATACCTGGAGTCTCATAGGTTTAAACTCATCAAGCTTAGACGGCGCATAGCCGATCGCGCTGATCAACAGAAGATTACCGAAGACATCCAAGCCGATCGGCTGCTAGCCCAGATAGAGAAGAAAAGACTTGATGACATGGCAGCTGCCCCCCAAGAGCTCCAACCCAAGCTAGATCAACTGAAGAAGAAGGAGGCCGATTTGCTGGTAGAACTTGAAAAAGTTCGCAAGGATCTTGAAGCCACAGAATCCCAGCTTATCGGCTTGCCGCAAGCCATCCAAGACCAAGAGGCTAAGGTTGCAGCGATAGTGCGTCAAGTCATTCATCGGCGCAAGAACTTGAAAACCATCCCAGGCTCCGATGAAGACGACATCCGGGCCATCAATGAAATTGACCAAATCCGCCTGCACGCAATCAAAACGATCCAAAAATTCATGTAAATTAATGACCGATAGCCCCCTGAAACACTAATTGTGCTGTAATATGTCCTGATCGGCTCTGCTGCCTGCTTCCTCCTCCCTTGTTAATATTTTTGTTTGCTTGATCTAAAGGCGACATCAATCGATATCGGCTGTCTTTAGGCGATGCAAAACATCGGCTTTCCATACTATTTTAGAAATCGGCCACACTTAACCGATTTAAGAACTGATCCAAACGCTGGGATGGTATTTCTTGAGATATTTCCCGTTAAGCGCTTTAGCAAACTCCGTCCCATCAAGATCTTCTAATACATAGGCATTACCAGGCACACATCGATTAATCCGATAGGGCCCTTCCCAATTAGGCGACCATTTTCCAAATTTATTATCTCTGGACCCGATCGGCAAAATCAACTTCCACACAAGATCTCCCTCGGCAAACGACTTATTCACCACCTTTTTGTTGTAATGCCGAGCTGCCTTAGCCTTATTTTCCTTGATCCTTTCCAACGCCCTCAACCGATTCTGAGCCAAACCTTCAAGTTCATCTGTCATTAAGTTATAATAATCATCGGCCGTCAACTGATCCTGCAAAGAAATTCTCCTAGAGCCGATGTTAATCTCCCACGGTAAAACCGCCTCATGTCCATATACCAACTGATATGGCGGCACCCGAGTAGATCCATGACATGCCATCCGATAAGCCCACAATGAATCGGCTAATGTAGTATGCCATCGCCGCGGTTGCTCATCAATTTTCCGCTTAATCAACTTGATCAAACTCTTGTTAGAAGCTTCCGCCTGTCCATTGGCCTGAGCATAATAAGGCGATGAATTTAATAACTTGATCCCCATACTGGCAGCAAACTGTTGAAACTCATCAGATACGAAGATAGACCCCTGATCAGTAGTTATCGTCTGAGGAATCCCAAACCGAGAAATTATATGCTCCTTTACAAACTCAATCGCTTCCCTGGACGTAACCTTCTTCAAAGGAATTGCCTGTACCCATTTGGTAAAATAATCTGTTGCCGCCAATATGAACTTATGTCCCTTACTTGATGGAGGAAAAACCTGGCCGATCATGTCAATTCCCCATCCTCTGAACGGCCACGGTTTGATGATAGGGTTCATAGCCGACGCTGGTGCTCGTTGCACATTCCCAAATTTCTGACAATCTTGACATCCTTTATAGTACCTGAAGCAATCTTCCAGCATTGTCGGCCAAAAATATCCTACTCTTCTCAGCAACCACTTCATCTTATGAGCCGATTGATGAGTCCCACAGACGCCTTCATGCACTTCACACATAACTACTTTGGCTTCTTCCAAATCCAGGCACCTAAGCAGAACTCCCTCAAAAGTCCGATAATACAGCTCCCCATCAAGTAGCACATACTTAGCAGCTTCATACCGAATTTTCCTGGAAACCGATTGCGACGGATTCTGCAAGTAACTAATTATCTCCTGTCTCCAGTCATCGACCTTGTTCTGGATATCAATATCGGCTATCTCAACCTCAACCTGCCTATTCAGCCGATACCCCGAAGCAACCTGCGCAAGATCATTGGCTTCCAAATTCTGTTCCCTGGGAACATGATCTATTAATACTATCTTGAAATCCTTTAACAAATCCGTACATTCCTCATAATATGACCTCAAAACATCATCTCTGCACTCATATTCTCCAGACAACTGCTTGACCACTAATAAAGAATCGCCAATTATCTCTACGACATCAGCCCCGATCTCCTTTAAGAGTTTAAGCCCTTTTAGCACCGCCTCGTATTCTGCCTGATTGTTAGTCCGATACGGCTTAATTGTAAAAGCAAACTCAAAACTTGCCCCCCGAGGCGATATGATAACTAAACCGATACCAGATCCATGCTTGCAAACCGATCCATCAAAAAACAAAGTCCATGGGATCGGCTCTACATAATCTTCATGAGCCCCTCTGTGCTGCACAATGAAATCGGCCATCGCTTATCCCTTGACTGCCTTAGCCGATTCATATCTCAAGTCGAACTCTGTCAAAGCAAAAACCCATTTACCAACTCGCCCTTTCAAGACTGGAGCCGACAACATATATTTGACCACATCGGCCTGGCAAACTACTGTACACTCAGCCGATAGGATGTAATGCCTTAACTTTGTATACAAGAAATATAAGCACATGCACAACTTCTCCACCGTAGGATATCTCGTTTCAGCATCCAAAAGCCTTCTGCTCAGATAAAACACAACTCGCTCTTTCCCCTCAAACTCCTGTATCAAAACGGACCCGATGGACTTCGCATCGGCTGACAAGTACAACCTAAACGACACTCCTTTCTGCGGCGGAATTAAAATAGGTGGGGAACTAAGATAATCCTTGATCTCGTCAAATGCCTTCTGCTATGCTGCCCCCCACACAAACTCTTGATCAGCTTTTAGCTTCAATAATGGAGTAAAAGACTCAATCCTCCCTGACAAATTCGATATAAATCTTCTCACAAAATTAATCTTGCCGATCAATGATTGCAACTCCGTCTTATCACTTGGTGGCTCTGTAGTCTTAATGGCTCTGATGCTTCGCTGACTAACTTCAATTCCTCGCTCATGAACCATAAAACCCAAAAATTGCCCAGCCGACACACCAAAAGCACACTTATTGGGATTCATCCTTAGTCCGTACTGCTTGGCTCTCTCCAGCACTTTTCGCAGATCAGCTATATGGCTTTCCTCACTTTTAGACTTAACCACCACATCATCAATGTAAATCTCTACCAACAAGCCGATGAGATCATGAAATATATAATTCATCGCTCTTTGATAAGTTGCACCGGCACTTTTCAATCCAAAAGTCATTACTACCCACTCATACAAGCCGATAACTCCTGGACACCGAAACGCAGTCTTATGTATATCTTCCTCAGCCATAAAAATTTGATTATATCCTGCATTGCCGTCCATGAAGCTGATAATCTTGTGGCCTGAGGCTACATCCACCAACAAATCCGCTATCGGCATTGGGTATTCATCCTTGGGGGTAGCTTTATTCAGATCCCGGAAATCAATACATATTCTCAATTTTCCGTTCTTCTTTTCCACCGGGACGATATTAGAAACCCACTCAGCATATCGGCATGGCCTTATGAATTTGGCGTCATATAACCTTATGATCTCTGCCTTGATTGGCTCATATAACTCTGCCTTGAATCTCCTTGGAGCCTGCTTGAATGGCCGATATCCTGGTTTAATGGGCAGCCGATGTTCAACAATTGATCGGCTTAATCCTGGCATCTCATGGTACTCCCAGGCGAAACAATCCCGATACTCCTTCAACAATGCTATCAATTCTTCTCGAAGTTCAGGACTTAGTTTTCTGCTTATGTACGCCGGCCTTGGCTTATCTCTTGGTCCTATGTCAATTTCCTCCAACTCATCGGCCGACGTAAATCCTTGCCCCAATTTCCCCTCAAAGTCTTCAATGGAGCCCATCAGAGTAACAATTCAGAGCCGACTTGCTGGATCGGCTGTATCCCCTGGCTAGTGACCTCAAGGTAGTCTCCTTCCCATATCTTTCCGGATAAGCAATCAACACCATCAGCTTCCCAGACCGGCAGATCGGTCATTGCAATGTTGGTTGACCGATCTGCTAAGACCACTTCGACTTGATCTCCCTGCCATTGTATCAAACATTGATGCATTGTCGAAGGCACACAACAGTTCGCGTGAATCTAGTCCCTGCCGAGAAGCATACTGTACGACCCCTTTCCGTCGATGACGAAAAACGTAGTGGGTAATGTCTTATTCCCCACTGTCAACTCCACGTTCAATACGCCTTTCTCTTCTGATGAATTCCCACCGAAGTCTTTTAACACCATATTTGTCTTGATCAGATCTTCGGCAATCTTCCCCAGTTTTCGGAATGTGGCATGAGGCATGAGATTAACTGCTGCTCCCCCATCAACCAACATCTTTGTCATCGGCTTCCCATTCACATAGCCCTTGATATACAGCGGTTTTAGGTGCCGATGCTCTGACTCTTCAGGCTTATCAAATACAGCCTGATCGGGTTGCAACGCCAGTTGAGCAAAAATCTCCTCATCGCCTTCTTCATCTGATGAAAATGCTTTATATTCCCGAGGTAAAAAGAACACCATATTTGCTGGGGCTGATTGATCAGCTTCATCGTCCTTTCTCTTCACGCGCCAAACCTGTTTAGTTTTCTTGTGACGCTGATCGGCCTCTTCCTGATCCCTACTCTGTTCTTCCTGTTCCTCTCGGTGTCGTAGTCACTGGGCCCTTCTCTTCTGATTTTTCGTGAATATCCCACTAGGGCACCATTGAAGATTCCGGACTTGTTTCTCACATACTTCCTCTTCGTCCTCTTCGAAGAACTCTTCATGGATCGGCCCTAATCGGCTATGAACCGATGCTCTTTTTCCAAGCAACTGATCCAGTGAAAACCCCTGCCGCTGATCATGCCGATTCCCTGTACTGCTGCACTCGGGGCAATTTTCAACTGATGGCAGTCTCATCCCTTGATCCCAGCAGAATCGGAAGAACGGGCAGTCCCAATGCGGATTATATCTTTCTGTTTCATCCCTCTGTTCCTCATATCTCGAATATCTCTCTATCATGTCCGATGAAGTAATTTTTGATTTATACCTTTGATGTCTTGCTCCATCGGCCTAATCCCTTGATGATGACCCCACATAGACCATGTTCACGGGGAACGGGTGTCCATCAATCTTCATCGGCTTCTTGTCTTCAAATTTGATTCTACCCTGTTCGACAGCCGACTGAATTTGTTGCCGAAAAACCTTGCACTCATTAGTATGATGCGATATAGTATTGTGCCACTTGCAATATCTTTTCTTCTTTAGTTCTTCAGCTGATGGAATCACGTGATTTGGCGGCAATTGTATCTGCTTCTCTTGTAACAGTAAATCAAAGATTTTATCGGCCTTACTAACATCAAAATCATACCGCTCCTCCTTGCCGATATCCTTGACCCATGGGCATGATACTGATTTCTTGTTCCTGACCCACTCCACCAATCCAACTTCAGCATCGGATTCCTCATTGTCTGAGTCTGATGAATAGACCTGTACTTGAGCAACCCTTCTCCGGTACTTATCCTTTTTCGCCTCTTGAAATCGGCTTTCATGAGCCGATACGTTCTGTACCAGGTGCACCAGGGACTCGAACTCTTGCGAAGAAAATCTCTCCTTAATCGGCGCCAAGAGACCCTAGAAAGCCAGATCGGCCAGATGCCCATCGCTCAGGTTCAAACTGTAACATCGGTTTCTGATATCCCGAAATCGCTGAACGTATTCCGGTACTGTTTCATCTGGTCGTTGCCTAACCGATGTCAAATCTAACAGTCTCAACTCATGAATTCTAGAAAAGAAATATTTGTGAAATTGTTTTTCTAGATCGGCCCACCCCTGAACGGAATTCGGTGGTAATGAAGAAAACCATGTAAAAGCCGATCCCGATAGTGATAAGGGGAAAAACCTAACCCTCAGAGCCTCTTCAGCCGATGCCTCCCCGCACTGTGCCAGGAATCGGCTGACATGTTCCACTGTAGACGTGTTGTCCTACCCTGAAAACTTGGAAAAATCCAGAACCCTGTATCGGTGTGGTAATGGAACCCTATCGAACCACTCAGGATATGGATGCCGATACATGAATGTTTGTTCCTTGGGCTTGATCCCGAACTGCTCCCTCACTATTTCAGCAACTTTAGTTGATAGATCTTCTTCCCTTAGGTTGTCTTGTTGATACTGCACGGGTGGAGTTTGTTGCCGGTTCTGTCTATTATACTCCCTCTGGTAAGTACCTGGATCGGCCCCGCCTCCTGGGTAATTTTGCTGATACCCTCCATAGTAAGAAGTCCGATGGTACCTAGCAGGAATATCCTGTTGCCCCCCAGCCTGGTTCTGTGTAAACATGTTTTCTGGTATATCTCTGCTGATGTTGTAAGCAATCTGAGTTGGTTCAACCTTTGGTGGGAGATAAACAGGACCCCGAGTAGGCTCTTGAATAATTGTTCCATCCACCGTCTTCTTTATAAGATTATGAAGTGTGTTTACCAGAATTCCGGACTGATTAATGAGCGCGTGATGAACTGCTTCATTCACCATCTCTTGTAAGGATTTTACCGGTGGACTCTCAGGTGGTGTACGGCTCGATTCTCCAACCAATACTAGCTTCGGAAACAGGGATTTTTGAATCAGCCCTTGCCTTGTCATGCTGAAGGACTCTAAGCACAGCTTCTGAAAGTTGGCCATAGTTTGCTCAATTTGCTGTTTTTGTTCTTCTGTTAAATCTTCCAAGCTGACCGAAATTATGTTATCTGTTTTGACTTCTTTCCCGGCCATGTTGCGAATCTGATTGTTGAAAACTCCGCGTTGAAATTTCGGGTTGAAAACTTCGCGTCCCACCAGGCGTGCCAAAAACGTGTTGACGCCGAAAACCCGCTGGGGGCCGTTCGGCGTCTGGGAGACACGCGAAGGCCTGGGAGATTTGCTTCACTCTAGTGCAGGTCCTAAAATCTTGAGGTTCATAGGCGTGCCAGTCAATTTGACCCTGCAATTGACAAGGAGAGAATATGTCAAATTCGCGAGCCAATCGGCTAGAAGCCGGCTTGGACTCATCTCATCGGCCGATGACCGATACACACTGTAGCACTTACACATCGGCTGAAAGCCGATGACGGCAAGAGTAATAACATAATAATAAACAAGTATCGTGCTAGCCGGTCATCGAAGGGATGCTCAAAAACTGGCTATAAACTTGGTAGAATAAACGAGCAGAATGCATAAGTAAATAGATTAAATAAACTTCAGCCGATCATAGTTTGATGTTACTGGTATTGCTGTGAAGATACCGCCCGCTCTCGTGCCCGGGCCCTTGCTCATATCGGCTCCCGAGATCTTCATCCGCTGTCCGTGCCCGTGCCCGGGTTCTTACCTATGCTCATGCCCGGGTCCTTACCTGAGGTTGTGCCCGGGAACTTGACTGAGGTTGTGCCCGGGAATTTGTTTGAGCTCGCATTCGGATCGGCAGAATAAACCGGTCGGCTAGTCCTTAGCCGATTGTAACAGTAATACAGGCAAGAATGTATAACGAGGCAAGCAGTATAATCGGCTATATTTGATAAGGAATAACTTATCGGCTAAGCACTCCGATAACAACATCGCATAAAACCCATCGGCTTATTAAGGGTAACGTTATTATTCAGTCTAGTAGATCGGACCCAACTGTTGCAGCACAGACTGTAATAATAACGAGATCTCGATAGGCCGATAGATCTAATGCGATCGTGATGC
Source organism: Oryza meyeriana var. granulata (assembly GCA_003991445.1). Lineage (NCBI taxonomy): Eukaryota > Viridiplantae > Streptophyta > Magnoliopsida > Poales > Poaceae > Oryza > Oryza meyeriana. Next base: position 81,612 of record RYFJ01003198.1, read on the forward strand.
TAAAACATGATAACTTATCGACTATACACCCCGATAAGACGCTTGCACACAAAGTATCAGCCTAGCAGGAACGATATATCACTAACAGTTTAGTAGGTCGGACCTAACCGATGCAGCACAAACTGATGATATATCGCTCCCAGTAAGCCGATAGGATCTATGCACGCGTGATGTGATATACCTAGTCAATCTATGAGATCAAACTGAACTGATGCAGCCATAGATAAAGTAAATATATCATGGTAAGCCGACTACCATAAACCGACTAGAATATCGGACCCAACCGAGGAAGTCCTAGCCGATAGGTAGCCGGGGTGACAAGACTTACCCTCTCGCAGGAGGTCGGACCTAACCGATGCAGCCCGGCTCGAGAAGCAAGATCCCGTCGGAAGGGTGGCGATGCGCCGAAATTGTATTGATCGAGTGATAATTTACAAGGTACCCGGGCATACGTATATATACCCCGAGTTAATGCAGTCCTGATAGGACACGGCACAAGACTTCCTAATTACAAAAGGAAACACTAACAGGACCTGATCGGACACGAGATCAAGTCTGCTAAAGATAAAAACTAATACTGCCTAAATAGTAGACACGATAAATAACTGCCATATTGCGGTCTTCACGGCTCCTCCCTGGATTCGGTCCCTTCTGGATGAATCTCCGTTAGTTGACTGTGACGCTCTCCTTTGACCGAGTCTGACACAGGGCCTTACCAAATTTTGGCGTTAACACTAATGCTATATCTAGCGGCAACAACACAGGTAGTCAGCATGGTGCTGGTGGTCGAGCGATCCGAACAGGGTCATATTCAAAAAATACAACGGCCAGTCTACTTCGTTAGCGAGGTCCTTGCCGACTCCAAAACGAGATATCCGCAGGTCCAGAAGCTGCTATATGGCCTACTTATCACAGTCCGGAAGCTGGTGCATTACTTCCAAGCACACCAAGTCACGGTGGTCACAGCATTTCCACTCGGGGACGTCCTTCATAATCGCGAGGCCACCGGCCGAATCGCTAAATGGGCACTCGAGTTGATGGCGTTCGACATCACCTTTCAGCCACGGACAGCAATCAAGTCTCAAGCTCTAGCCAACTTCGTGGCCGAGTGGACAGAAGTCCCAACTGCCTTACTAACCAACAGCAAAGCTAGAGTACTGGACAACGTACTTCGATGTTCTCTACGGATGGTGGCGCCGGGGCCGGAGTCATACTGACGTCCCCACTGGCGAAAAACTGAAGACGTTCTAACCAAATCCACTTCCTGGCTTTTTCACAACGTCGCCGAGTACGAGGCATGTTCACGGGCTCCGCATCGGCTATAATCACTCGGTTGTCATACGTCGACTGGGTTGTGCACGGAGATTCTCAACTCGTGGTAAACCAAGTCATGAAAGACTGGACCTGTCTCGACGATACCATGTGGCATACTGTCAGGAGGTCCGCAAGCTGGAAAACAAGTTCGACGGGCTGGAAATCACACATGTCCTGCGCCAATACAACGACGCAGCAGACGAGCTGGCAAACATGGGATCCAAGCAAGAAGCAGTTCCAACTGGAATCTTTGTCAAGCAACTTATGGAGCCATCAGTCAAGAAGAAACCGGCATTGGAGCAGTCGGGAGGCGAGCCTACCCCGACCACAAATGAAGTGCTGCCCATATGTCAAGACTGGAGGACTCCTGTTGTCAAATTCCTCATGGACGATGAATTCTCCCGAGAAGATCGTTAGTCAAGCCGAGCAGATAAAGCATCGAAGAAAAGCTTCCTACTAGTTGGGGAAGACCTATACCGAAGGAGCGCATCCGGTGTCCTCATGCGCTGCGTCACCACCGAGAGGGCAAGCAGATTCTGTTCACTCGATCACATCGGGCATATGTGGGCAACCACGCCGCATCCAGGACGTTAGTCGAAAAGGCTTACCGGCAGGGATTTTTCTGCGCCCACAGGGCAAGTAAACAGACGCCAAAGACATCGTTCGGAGCAAGTGCGAGGGTTGCCAGTTTTCTACGCAAGACAACAAATCTTTCCAGCCTAGGAACTCCAAACTATCCCCATTTCCTGGCCATTCTGTAGTATGGGGGCTCGACATGGTCGGGCCTTTCAAGAAAGCGCCAGGAGGGTTCACACATTTATTCGTCACGGTGGATAAGTTCACCAAGTGATTTGAGGCAACCCATTGCAAACAATTATAGCGGCACGAGCAAAGGACTTCAGCATGAAGTATATTATTACCGGTTCGGAGTCCCTAACCGCATCATCACTGACAACGTACTCAGTTCGGCAGGCGGGCGTATTCCAAGACTTCTTGCGATGATTTCGGCACATCAAGATCTGCTATGCATCTATGGCACACCCGTGGAGCAACGGGCAGGTTGAACGAGCAACGGTATGGTCTTACAAGGACCATCAAGGCCAGGATATTCGCCGACTACAACCATATGCGGGCCGGTGGTACAAACTCCCATCCATTCTCTGGTCTCTCAGAAACCACGGTTAGTCGGGGCAACAGGGTAATCCCCTTTCTTCCTGGTCTACGGTGCTGAGGCTATGCTACCTACCGAGTTACAGTTCGGCTCTCCACGAGTCCGGCTGTTACTCAGAAGATGACTCCAACAATACCCGACTGGTCGAACTAGATCAGCTGGAAGAAGCAAGAGACACCGCAACTATCTGAGTCGCAAGGTATCTTCAAGGCCATACGTCGCTACCACAAATCACAATGTCCGTGGCCGGCGCTTTTTGGTCGGGGATTCTCGTTCTGAGGAAAATACAAACCACCAAAGACAGGCATAAATAACTATCCCCCAATCTGGAAGGGGCCGTTCATTATAGCCGAGTCACGCGGCCAGGCGCCTACGACTAAAGACCGAGAGACGGCGTTCTCATCAGCAACTCATGGAACATAGGACAGCTACGTCCTTTCTATACACTGAGTTCTATAATTTTCATGTGTACAGTTCTTCTGACTCACTACACCGCTTGTATCAAACCGAGTAATGAGTCGGGGGCTGCATTATATATGTGCGCTGTCAATACATACGAAGCTTATTTCACTCGGTTATGAAGCCTTACTATGACTATCCACGGTTTGCCGAGTACACTTCTTACTTTGAACGTTTTTTTTATTAAGTTCTGACAGACTAACTCGGTGCATACTACACGGTCAAGTAAAGCTAATGACAAACTGAATAATAAGCTTGGCGGCATTGGCACACATATTTACACATCCTTGTTTACACAAGTTCATATATCCCACTACATAACATGGTTGCCCTTACAGACCCAGGTCTCGGGTAATTATTTCAGCAGCGGTTCGCCCGGGCAATCAGCTCCAGCGCTCCTCGCTGGCGTCGTTCTCTTCGGCAAACCCCTCCCGATGGCTTCAATATCTGCCTTGGGTAGATGGACTTGGTCATCGCCAGGGTCTGGGCCACGCCGGCGACAACACGCTCATCGAGTTTACTTTTTAAGGCACTCGTGCATCCTCGAGACGCCCTCTATCTGGGGGATTCTGTGTCTGCAGCTGGTCCCACTGGGCAGGGATCTACAAGGGTCAAGGAGCCCTTTCACGGACCGGACGAGGGCCTCCCGTGACTCCCTGATCAACCTTATCTCCTCTGTGTAGAACTGATACTGGGGCCCGGAACATTGCTGGTTCTCATGGTCTACCCGGATCCGACGGCAAGTAAACTTGTCAAATTCGGCTACACACAGAATAACTAATGGATTGGCTAAGATCACAGTCGGGTGAGGACTTACTTTTCGTAGTCGCTCCCACCCCGGCCACGGTCTTCTCCAGTTTAGCTTTTTCCTTACCGGCTTGGACGGGTCTCGCTTTAACTCGGACTTCTTCCCGGTCAAGCTCGGTGTTGGCCTTTGTCAGGTCGGCCTGACCTCTCAAGCTCGGCCTTGGCTTCCTTCAGCCTCCTTCAGCTGCGATTCCCTCTCTGTTCGGGTCTTTTTAACTCCGCCTCGAGGTCTGCACCACAGATTAGCCAAGAGCTTCAACCGTGCAGTCATGACACAACTGGGCAGTCGGGAAACAACGCAGCTGGACGAATACATCAAACGGTTCAGTCGGGAAAGATATACTCAAGGATTTTACCTCTGATCTTTCGGCTAGGGCCATGTCTCCGCCCTGAGCTGATCGGCGCCACTCTTTCAACCACGGCCTCCCTCCCGCATTGACGCGCCTCCATCTCAGCCTTCAACGCCCGGAGCTGCTCTAGTTCTGCGGGGTGGAGGGCTACCTCGACCAAGATTTCCGTCATCGCCTCATTGCGGTCGACAAGCTTCTGCCTCAGGATTAAAAGATGGATCAAGGACGGAGTCCAGACATCAAAATAAGAAGATTGCCGAGGCTCATCCCACAAGAGTCTTACCGCGACCCCCTGGGACCCGTTGATAGCGGCGCGAAGCAAGCTTTCGCGCTCCCTCCTCGCGACGACTTCATCGAGCCTGAAGCTTTTCGCAGTACCGTCACGAGTTGTCCATGTAAAGGTCCGGGGCATCACACGTGGAGGAGCTTCGATCCGAGGCAGATGTGGGATCTCTGGCGGCGGCGGCAACGGCGACGACGACGACCACCACGAAGGTGACGGGGTCCCAGCCTCCACACCGCCGTCCCCCGCAGCCTCGGGGATTGGCTTAGGGGCTCCAACGATGACTTTTGCAACAGGCGACGCCTCAGGGGCTGAGGCCTCGACCTCAGCGGCCGCCTCTCGGTCGGGTGGCGGCGGTGGCCCTGCAGTCGGGACCACCTCAGTCTCCGCGACCAGGTTGGCCTTCAGCTCGTCAGGTGTGTTCGTGGCCGCCGGCTAGGCCGGGGCGAGTCCTTCAAGAGGAGCGGTCAGATTGATCTCCTTGAGATCAATATCGGCTCGCTTCCTGCATGGCGAAACAAAACATCAAGACATTGCTTCCACACACAAAGACTTCAGAAGACCGGAGCAGCGCACCTCGTGAGACTTCAGTTCTTGCGAGTGATCTGCTCCCCGGCGGAGCGCTAGCCTCCGGTAGTTGGCCCGTCGGCGTCACAGTCGGCGGGGGGCGCATCAAACCCGAGTCGGCCCCGACTCCGTATGGTCGGCTCGGCGCCACCCGCCCTTGCGGCGGTCCGCTCCAGTCGGCCCTCCGGGTGGCCACCACGGCTAGGGCTCGACACGTCAGACTCAAAACCCGCAGGTCATCAACCTGGACTTGACCGCTTGGCGTCGCGGCGACGGCTCCTTATTTTCAAGCTTTCCGCTCACGGCCAGCGCGCCGTCATTGCCCCCCTCGCCCCGATATAAAAATAGGTTTCTTCCCTGCTCTCTTGGAGTGGGGTTGGCAGCGGACGGACTCCTCGCCTCTTCTCAACGCGAACGCGACGACAATGACGGGAGTCTCATCAAACTCCATGCACCACTACAAGAAAATCGACAAGAATAAACATCCAAGTGCTGCCTTGGAAACTCAGAACATTTGAGCCCACAGGCATACGCTACGAAGGAGACGGATGTCTCGGTCCGGGGCCGGTTGTGCCTGAAAGACCAATGCATCTGCTTCTTGTCTTCGGTTTCAATTACCCCGCGTGGAGGAAGTATCCGAACAAGGTCTCCGTGACCTGTCCGCTCGTCGGCCACTCCACCGACTAACTCTCAGGGCATTTTTTCCCTGATAGTCCCGCCCGAACCGCCGCTCCTCAGCTTCCGGGGCTGGAAGCATGGGTCAGGAACCGCCTGGCTACCCAGGGACCAGTCAGGCCGCACTTCTTAAAATTATCTAGCTGCGCAAGCAGCAAGTGCCACTTGACCCATCTCTCATAGTCGGGCCGCTGACCAATTCGGCAAATCTCTCTCCTT
>RYFJ01000448.1:0-78670 GCA_003991445.1 Oryza meyeriana var. granulata
AGAGAGAGTGTGTGCCCAGTTTCTGCGTTTCATTATTTCTCAGTGCCGTTGATTTATCATTTACGTGTTTTCTTTGGGAAATTAAACAAGAATTCCTGGTGGTGGAGTTCATTGTTGGGCCACATTTGGCAAAGGGCTCTGTCTAATTAGTCTTCATTTTTATTGGGGGATTTTAGAAGATACCATGTAGATTTACGCTAGCTCCTGAGTTGCTGATTTGAGGGATGTTCATGAAGTATTTATTGAGTGATAAAATCATGTAAATGGTTACAGTGGATTAATATGTGGGAAGGTATTACAGGAATTTTTCTGATGATTTTAGTTAGACCTATTCTCTCTTAGATTTTTTGGCTATACAATAACTTGCATCCTTGGTGAATGCACGTTTAAGACAAACAATCTAGACAATAAGGTATGCACATGAAATGGTTATTTATTTATCTTTTACTTTTGTCAACTTTTCTTCTATACGATATTTATCAATTCAGTTCTGTTTATCGGAGCTAACGTCCTAAAATAGTTATCACCTGCCTGAGATTATTTTAACTTGGTCAAGAACCTATGATCGTTGCTCCCCCCCTAGTTTGGCACTATAGATTTACCTCGAGGTCCTTCTTTGTTAATTGTTTTGGGTTAGAAGTTGAAGTCGAAATTTGGTATTACACTCAGACAAGTCCCTCTAAAACCCCCGTCAAAAATCTTGATTTCGAATCACGATTATCGAGCTGCGTTCCAAAACCCTAACTGACCGGGTTCCGATTCTCCTCTTCCAGAAATCCCGTTTTGATATACGAACCGATTGCCACATGCTCGTGATTTCGTTTTTCGTTTAGAAGATGCCGATGTCGGAACCCTATAGATACCCTGTGATCTCTGTAAATTCCCTTGTTTCTCTCTTCCTTGAAATTCCCTTACTCGATGATTACCCATATGTAATATATTAATAATATAATATATATTAAATATATTTAAAAAAAAAATTATATTATATATATATTATAGATATTTATTTTTATAATAGTGGGCTATGGTGCTTCAACCGAAGCATAGATTGCCCATGCTTCACTCCGTTACTAAATAGAAAGTTAAATGAGGTGATTCCAAACATTGCATCATGATCTCCATATTGAACAGGTTGGAGAACCAATTTTAATTTTTTAAAATTTTTTACTATTTTTAGATAGGTATGAAATGCTTGTGTAATCTAAAGACTCAAAACCGTCCAAAAACTATAACATTTGTACCGTATTAAACATGAGTAAAAATTTCAAAAATGTAAAATTGGTCTCCAACTTTCAATTGGAGATCATGATGAAAGATTTGGATCGCTCAATTTAAACGTCTAATTTTAGCAACGGACGCGAAGCACGGGCAATGTGCTTCACGAAGCACATAGCCCAACCTATATATAATATATATATATATAGATTATATATATGTAAGTATATGAATACATGATGTACCCTCCTACCAGCTCACCAAAAGTGTGTGTGTGTAATATATACATTACCCCTCTCTCTATACTATTATACATACATAAAACCCTCCAATAACATACCCATATATATATATAATATATATATCACCCATAGTCTCACTCCATCAAGTCCAGGAAACTCACAAAATTCTTGTATTTCCCCCAAAAAATTAAATTAAATATTGTTAATTTGAATTCTAATCTTTCCCTCCTTTGAATTTCTCCTTCTGGTCCCGAAAAACTGGAAAAGATTAATCCCCAAATACACAATTTGGCCGACCTTGACCCCTGGATTTTACTCAATTTCCTGGGTTTTAAAAAAATAAATTTTGAATTAAAAAACCCTTGAAAATACCCCAAACCTCCCAAATACCCAACAAAAATAAACAGGCGGCCACGTTGTTTTCGCTGGGCCGCCCCTTCACTTTCGGCCCAGCAACCGCCGCGGCCGTCGGATCTGTGCCACGTGGTAGCACAACCGTGCTTGTGCTTGATTCCCTCTCACGCCCGTCGACCGCCCGCGTCGGATGACTGCCGCGTGTCCCCCGCGCGTAGCCCGGCCGCCGTCATCCACCCCCCGTGTAACCGAACCGGAGTTGCCCGATGGCCCGCCGCTGGTCCCCGCCCGTGCCATGCCGTTGATCTCTGCCTCGCCACTTCCCGCTGAGCGCCTGCATACGCTCAAATACGTGCCACGTGTCATCGGCCCTGCGCAGCCTGCGATCCCCCAGATGTGTACTTCTTCTCGGACCCCGTCGTCTCCCCGGCTTGCGTTCCGCGACAGACATGCGCCTGTTGCCCCGCGCCTCGCCGCTCGCCCACCATGAACCGCCACAAGCCCCACAGAGAAGGACGGCTTGCTGCCACCTGCATGCCTTTTCCTCCTATAGTATTTTGAACCGGGCTCGCGTGTGGGGGCGCCTCCACAAGGCGGAGCCCACCATTGTGCATATAGTCGATCCTGGATCAGTAGTCGATCCACACATGTATCGGTGATTACAACTCAGAGTAACACATCGATTTAATAATATAGTACATATAGATACAAAGGTTTCCATCCAGGAACAGGCCCAGAATGGACAACGGCAAGACAGGTAATAGCGAGATCAAGCACAGACTGGGCGGAAGTAGGGAGGAAAACTACTGCGGCGATGGAACCGACGTACAAGGCTTGTTTGGGAGCTAGCCGAAACCCTCAGAGCCTCGTATCGGTTGGCGTGGAAGAACTCGTAAAAACAGCAGTCGGGTCGTCGTCTTCTTCTTCAAAACCTAATATAATATATATATACAAATATAGGAACAAGGGTGAGTACTTTCGTACTCAGCAAGCCGGGGAAAGGTGCCATGTCGATTAGACAAAAGGGGCTAAGAGTCTTATTTGCGAAAACAGCCTTTTAGAAACATTTTGCTTGTCAAATACTAGTGTGTTCAGTTTTTAGTTGTCGGAAAGAGGCTCACGCCTCGATCCATTCCACAAGTTGCTTTTCAACAACTCGCCACATATAGTTACTGAATCATGTATATCCATTTTCATCTTCCGGTGATTAACCGAGTGACCACACAACTCGGCTGTCACCTGAGTGGCTTCGACCACTCCTTAGGTCTGATACTTCTCCCGAGTGGTTTCGACCACCCGTTGACCCTGAGACTCGGCTACAACCAAATCTCAGCTATCTCTTTTAGCAATTCCAGCTACAACCGGTTGTCAGCTCATTCGCTACACTGGCTACAACCAGTTAGCACAAACTCGCTGCCCTGGCTAGTCTGCTCTTTATCGTCTTCTGGCTACAATCCGAAGGCTTACTCCTGTTAACTTTCACCCACTTGCTTATGGTGCTTCAACACCCCGGTCACACAGACCCGTTTCTGGCCACACAGGCCTTCCGTTTGCCACTCGACAAACTCTGGTCACGATTCCCTTCCCATCAATCCATTTCACAAATCACTGACAAACAAATCTACGCTATGGGAATCACTTTACATCGTCCTTAACCGTGGGCACGGCTGTTCGAACAGTTCAGCTAAACTCTGTAGAGGGTGTACGCTTTAACCCAAACGACACAAAACTACACCGAGTACTGGCCTGTACCGAAGTTCGTGACAAGGCCATTTCCAAGCCAGTCTAGGGTTTTATCCAATGCATAGCAAAAGGATCCACACAGGATCAATGCTTCAGATCGGCTCCAACCACCATCAGCACTAGGGCTCACGAGCTACAACTCCAATGAGTCCACTCTAGTCGGCACCAAACTTCCCTAAACCTACAATTTACTCGGCCAGGGGCAGCCCATACTACCCGTATGGTCGTACTGTAAAATGCTCGGATGCAATCTCCAAAGGAAACGGTCCTTATCGATAATACACAGTCAGGCCACACAGGCACTGTCTCTGTACATCAAGTTTTCACAACTTTCATTTGTTTCATAAACACTCCGATACGCAGAGTACCGGGTTTTCAAACAGCTAAGTAAAAACCACTGTTTCCCCAACGACAATACAATCGTTGCAGGGCTAAGCCATTCTACTCAGCATTCGTATCCGTAGATAGGATGCCAACGTGCCATTTGTGGGGCTATCAAGAGAGAAATACATCAATATCCTACCAAAATAAGTGTGACTACTGGGTAGGTCCGTCGGTTGCGCTTGCAGACCGAGGCCGATCAATTTAAAGTGTAAACTAAGCATGCATATTTTGCAAACAACATAATTTTGCATATATAGGAGACAATATGATCAAAGGGGCTTGCCTTTTTCCAGCGGAAGATCTTCCTCGGTGAAGACGGCTTCTAGATCGTCCACCGGTTCAGGATCTAAACAAGCAGAAAAGATGATTACTGATACGCTGAAAAGAAGTAAAACACTAGGAAAAGAACATCGCGGTAGTCGGATGAAGGTTTATCATAGGCGGCTGAGTTGAGCTTGCGGACGGGGCAATAAGGCTCACCGGTTAGGAACTCCGGATGGCAGGCTCGGCGATGAGCGGCGGCGATGGAGCTCGGGTGGGGGGGGGCAGAAACGGCTCCGGGGCTGGGGAGGAGGAAGATGATGGCTTAGCTATGAAGCTGGTGATGGCGGTTTGGCAGAGACGGCTGGCTTGCAAAACAGAGGAAAGAGGAGGCATGGATGTCCTTTTATAGCAGGCATGCGAGGCAGGGACACAGCGGTGCAGGGTGATAGAGAGGGAAAAAGGAGTCAAGATAAGCTAGCAAGGTGACGCGACGTCAATGTAGAGATTGACTTAGGGATTGGGAGTGGCCGGGGGAGTTGGTATACACTGTAGCGACGATGAGACACCCAGGTCGTGGCAAGGACGGGTTGGAGGGATTTGCAGACAGAGCCTCTGACTATCCATTGGTCCAAGCGGGTTCTTGCGGTGCGGCGGTTATTGTCCGTTGGTCCGAGCGGGGTTGTGGGCAGGTGGAGGCCGGATCACGTCACCACTTCTGCAGTCGGCGTCCAACGGGAGGAGCGTTGAAAACATGGCTACGGTGCAACTTGGTGAGGCGATGAGACAGCACGTCCGTTGATAAGGCAAGGTGTCGTGAGCTTGACCGGATCAGGGCAGGTCGGCGTGGCAAGACAGAACGGGTTAACAGGGTAGTCGGTAATACAAGGGTTACTCGGCGGCAAGGGTGGCCGAGTGAACAAAGGTAAAAGAACAAGATTCAGGAACTAAGTAGAAATCTACTCGGCACAAGGGGAAAAGCAGTCGGCTGGCCAAGGAGAGAAAAACTGGGGCACAGCTGAACGGGATTGGAGAGGAGTTCGCTTTAAGAAAACGAATTCCAACAGGGAAAAGAAAAACAGGTCATTACATCGTGTCATCGTGGTCCCGGGTGACCTCGCCTTCGCTCCCTCAATTATTCTCCACCCCGCGTTGCTCCTCCCGCGCGAGGACTCCAAACTCTGCCATCCGATCAACCACCCTCACCGCCCGACGCATCCCCGTCGTCGGCTGGTCTCAACCGCCCGTGAAAAATTTTCTCCGTGCCGCCCCCTCGCCCGCCCTTGCCCCAATCATTGGAGCTCCATGATTGAAGCCCGAACCCTTCAAAACCCCGAGCTCCATCCTCTATAAAAACCCCCACCCGAGCCTCATCCTTGCCCCCCGCCCCCCCCCCCCCCCGGCTCCATGTGCTCGGGACAACACAAACCTCACCTCCGCCTTCCTCGGCCGGACATCGCCGTCTCAGTCGCCGTTTCCCCTATACTGGCCGCGCCGCGATGCCCGGTGTGACGCCGCCAGGCCACCCTGTGCGCACCACCTCTGTCGAACTCGTCGACATACTCTCCTTCCTTCTGTCCAACCGCCAGGGCGTCGTCCCCGCTCGTCGGTGAGTTTTTCCCCTGCCATTCCTCCACATAAGCCCCCGTGCTCCCGAACTCCGTCGCCCGCCCCCTGTGCAATCCGAATCATTGAGGCCTTTCACCATGTTCCCCTCTCCGCCGCGGGCAAACCCGATAGCCACCATGGGCGGATGTAACACCCTGAAATTATTCCTATATAAAATATTGTGCAAAAAGGAATTTTCAGAAATGGAATTAAAAGTCTCAATGAGTGAAAAGAATAAAATCAGGGAAAAATCTGAAGAAAAATGGGCTTGAAAATAATTTTATGAAATCCTTTGCTTAATTATTTAATTTCTGGAATTTTCTGGGAATTAATTGGTTAGGGGAAGTAATTTCGGCAAAATAAATAAGCTCACAGCAGTGAAATAAAAAGAGAAAGGTTTTTAAATCCCCTCACAGTTTCTGGGCCAATTTCCGGCCCATTACTGTGCCGTGCCAGCCCGTGCCCGTGCCCCGCTAGTGCCCGTGCCCCGCTAGTGCCCGTGCCCGTGCCCCGCCTGGGGCCCGTGCCCGCGCCCCTGCAGTGCCCGTGCCCGTGCCCTGCCCGCCAAGTCGTCGTCTTCCTCGCGCCCGAAGGCGCTGTAGCACCCGAGCACCGCCGCCGCGAATCTCGCCGAATCCGTTTGCCTTGGACCCGTTCTCTCCAAATCGGTTGAGGGAAAACCTAGCCCTTATCCGCCTCTACCTAATCCCCAAGAGAACCGGAGCTGAATCGTGCGTGGAACGGAGCCCCGAAGCCTTTCGAGTCGGTCTCTCTCTCTCTCTCGTCGCCGCCGCAAAACTCGCCGCATCCGAGCCGGAGTCCTCTTCTCTCCGCCTTAAATAGCGAGTCTGGAACCCTAGGCCGTTTTCGCCCTTTGGATCGAGCGCCAGCAAACCCTAGCCGCCTCCCGCGCCTTGCGCTTGTTCCGCCGCCGCCGCCAGGTTCTGGTTGCACGCCGCCGTCGCCTCAGCCGCCGTCGAAGTTCGCCGCCGCCTCGGTTAGGTTCGCCGGACGCCGCTGAAGCCAGGCCGCCGCCTCGCAGCCCTCGGGAACCGCCGGAACACCATCGTCGACGAAGACCCGAAGCCCGCCGCCGCCTCAAGCTCGCCGCCGGCTGTCTCCGTCGTCGTTCTTCGCCGTTTCACCTCGGTAACGACGCCTCGACCCCTTTATCCTTTCCCGCTCTCCCGTGCGTCGCCGCCGTCGCTGTAGCCGTCGACCATCGGGTTTAGCGCCGCCGCCGTCGCTGTAGTTGTCGCCGGGTCGCCGTTGTGGGCGCCAGTTCGGTGCCATCTCGTCGCCATAGGCCGATCCTTTCGGGATCGATGTGAGCCGTCGGGTCCTATCGGCTAGATCCCATCCGTTTCGATCCAAACCTAGAGATCCCAGCCCCCGTGGACAGCGGTGGACTCGGTTCACCTTGGACCAGACCCCTTCCTCGCACTGACAGTGGGCCCCACTGGTCAGCCGAGAGTTCCCTTTTTCCTGTGACGTCTTAAATACCTTTTCCGGAAAAAAATTAATTCAATGATGACACAATAAATCAGTTAGTTGTTTTAAATAGGCTTAAAACTTCTAAAGATCATAACTAATTCATACGAACTCGGTTTGAGGTCGTTCAAGTCTCTAATTTCTCTAAAAATCATGAACTATCCATTAAAAATATAACAATGTACTGTTCATGTGTGTTGATGTACTGTTTTTGCTTGTTTTGTTATTTGCCTATAGCTACCGACGCTCAGGAAGAGGCGCAGTTTGTCGAAGCAGGTGTCGAAGACTGTGTGAGCTGCAAGGCAAGTCACACAGATTCCTCTTTCTCATTTGAACATATTGTTCCTATGATTAAAGCTATGCTTTCTTTCAACGCTGCATTTATTTTGGAATGTCATCGGGACAGGAAAACCCTAACTTTTGTTATAGCCCTTTTGAATTGATTACTTGACATTGTACCTATGGGATAATTTTGACTAGCTACCTTTATTTATTGGTTAGCTAGAATAACTCTAGGACCCTGCTTAGCCATGCCTAGCAATTAATAGAATAATTTATGGGTTGTCATAATAATTTCTATACTATTCTTCAGTCACATGAAATGATGATCCCTTTACGACATGGTCGTACAAGGACAACTTAATGGTTCACTAAAACTTGAATAAAAGGTGGGTCGCGAGCACCAGGGTTATGTTTGTTGCTAGCGGTGCTCGTGACAGTTAAGGACCGGTTCGCGGACTACTTGTTGCGAAGCAACACTCATGCTAACCACAAGCTAGTATGGGCTAGCAGGAGTTTGAAGTGTGCCGAGTTCAATAGGAGGCTCCAGGGCGTGTTTGTGGCTGGTATAAGTCCACACATGGCAGTGCCAATAAGGCCATGCTTTGGGCGTCGGACCGTCTTGCGGGGAGGGTATTGATCACCCCTACCGGAGACCGGAGGTTCGACGGGAGGCTCTCCTATTGGGCGAGTTACATGAATGATCCTGTCACAATTCCTTTCCGAGATACCGTGGTGGTATTTAGGGGCACAGTGATGTGCTGTGGAGTTGTGTCTCGTGGGTAAATTGGTACATCTCTGGCCAGAGTAAAACTATTCGGATAGCCGTGCCCACGGTTAAGGGCGAGCCTAGCAATGTTTCTGTGATTAGTCCCACACTACTTAAATTTAATGGTTGAACAGTGGAACTTGTGTAGCTCCAGGTTGGAGTGGTTGGGCCTATACCGTTTTGGTGAGCGGTATAGCGTGGATTAATACTGTTATTTAATTACTGTTTTATTACTCTCTCAAATGTTTTATTAAATGCTTTTATGCAATTATGAGCCATACTATGCCCTCCTTTGTTATCCCGTGCACTTGCATATTTGCTGTGTGGCTTGCGGAGTATGTCATATGCTCACCTTGCAATCAACAATCATTCAGAGGAGGACTACAGCGAAGAGGACTACTTGGAGGACTAGGAGGGAGCCAGTCAAGTGCGTGGAGTGGGAATCGTCACGCTGTGGTTTATTTATCCGCTGCTAGAACTTTATTATTTGAGAGGTACCATTCACCTCTGTAATAAATGCGTACGCTATGTAACCAATTACTTTGATTATCAATTTTGTCATGTGTGCCTCGGTTGATTCCTGGACGAGGATTTACACACAATAAAACTCCAGAATTTTGGATGGAAATTCTGGGCGTGACAAGTTGGTATCAGAGCCACCTTGACTGTAGGAAAAGCCCCTTGGTACCCTAAGAGCCCTCTGAAAAAAAAAAAGAATTTTAAAATTAGAACTATTCTTCCCCCTTCATTCCTTTGTTTTGGATAACCTTTGTTTGCTAAATTTTGTCAAATCCCTATATCTTTCTTTTATACTTTGTAGATGGCCAACCGGGAGCCAGTACATCTGTTCGGAGTGGGTGGATTCGTCAAGGAGTTACGAGATATGGCCTTCGCCATAGGCTACAATCTAGCCCCAGAATACAGACAAGTCACTCACAACCCCAATGAAGAGAAGTGCCGCGTCCGCCTCACGATTTCCAGTGAACGAGAAGGGAGTCCCATCCATGATCTTTGGAGCTGGAGGAAGAAATTATGAGCATGCCTGTCAAGAAGTAGCTTTGGTGGCCATTGGAGAACTTCGTCAGCGTTTTGCCGTCCGGCTTGAGGAATACAGCATATCGGTATCATCCGCAAGAACCCACGATGATGAGTACAGCAGTTATCAAGACCCCGGAGCAGAGAACAGTGCAGCCACTCAGCGACTGGTAAGGATGTTGAGTGCCATGGATGATGTTTCATGCAGAGGTGGTAATTGCAGCTCATGACCGGGAGAATGAGAATCGCACCAAGATCTGCAGGCTACAAAACCAAGTGGATCGGTTGAAGCAAGAGTTGGCCTTAGCCAAAGGAGAAGCACCCCCTGGAGGAGCTAGGATCCGCACTACTGCAAGGAAGAGAGTTCGTCTTCCACCTCGGATTCAGTTGGCGCCAAGGACCCGTGTACTCAATAACCAAGTCTTGTTACGGGTAGTTCCACCAGTAGCACACGCCGATGATGCAGATGACGACTCAGAGGAGTCAGAAGCCAGCACACCTTCGGAGGGATCGGAGGACAGTGGAGCTCGCACCCCTTCTGAAGTGGAGTGGGGATCAACTCAAGACGATGAAGCAGAACCGGAGCACAACGGGAATGCAGGAGGAATCTTTCGCCCCGTTGAGGAGTCTTAGTAGTGCCTTAGCATCAGTTACCCTAGATCGTTGTGTTAGCAGTTGTGTGATTAGGAAATGCTAGTGTGTGTGGGGATTAGTCAGCAGTTATGTCAGGGTGTGGTGATGTAACTGTTTATATTAGGAGTTTCTTGGTGGTGTGCGTTTAAATTAGACAAATGTTAATCACTCAGTTCAGAACAATAAAGTGAAAGTTTAAGTAATATGAAATCTGTCTCAAGGACGTTTCCCTTTCTTCTCGTCTTTGCTCTGCAGATGGTGAACACACGTAACGGCGGTAATCATGATGGAAACGGTGGGGACAACAACCGTAGAGGAGTGCCCAACGGACCGCCACAGCAGAATGACAATCTGACCATAGCCCAAGTCTTGGCTAACCAGACACATCTGATGAACATGATGTTCCAACAGATGCAACAACAACAGAACCAAGCACCACAGCAGGCGCCTCCTCCTCCACCTCAAAACAAGCTTGCGGAATTTCTGCGAGTGAGACCTCCTACGTTCTCTAGCACAACTAATCCTGTGGAAGCAGGGGATTGGTTGCATGCTATTGAAAAGAAGTTGGACCTTTTACAATGCACAGATCAAGAGAAGGTCTCTTTTGCATCACACCAGCTTCACGGCCCAGCTTCTGAGTGGTGGGACCACTTTAGGACCAACAGAGCGGATGGACAGCCGATTACTTGGGCTGAGTTCGCAGCTGCTTTCAAGAAGACGCATATTCCTGCGGGAGTAGTGGCGTTGAAGAAGCGGGAGTTTCGAGAATTGAAGCAAGGGAATCGGTCGGTGACTGAATTCCTTTATGAGTTCAACCGGCTTGCCCGTTATGCGCCGAAAGACGTTAGAACTGATGACGACCGGCAGGAGAAGTTTCTGAACGGATTGAATGATGAGCTTTCAGTTCAACTACTCTCTAGTGACTATGCAGATTTTCAGAAACTGGTGGACAAAGCCATCCGCCAGGAGGACAAGCATCACAGGATGGAGCAAAAGAAGCGCAGGATGGCAAGCTTCCGTTCACAACAATCCTCCAGTCAGAGGCCACGTATTGTGGGGCCGCCGCAGACTCAACAGGGAGGATCTTCATCGGCACCTCGTTTACAGCGCCAGGTCTACCCCAACACCACTGGTGGCAACACTGGAGCAAACCGTCCTTCCCCTCGGCCAGTCTCGGTCCCAGCAGCTAACCAGCCAGCCAGGAAGGAAGTAGGTGGGAAACCGTTGACTTGCTACAACTGTGGAGAGCCAGGGCATTATTCTTCCCAGTGTCCAAAGCCAAAACGCCTCAAGTCAGCCACATCGGTGCAACCTTCAGGCAGTATGATCAAGGCTAGAGTGAACCACGTCACTGCGGATGAGGCTCAAAATGCACCGGACGTTGTTCTAGGTACGTTCCCTGTTAATTCAGTTTCTGCAACAGTCTTGTTTGATTCGGGGGCTACACATTCTTTTATGTCAAGGAATTTTGCAAGAAAACATGGGTTCCAGATAGGGAAATTGGATAAGTCTATTATGGTTAATACCCCAGGAAACCAAATGCATACCACCCAGTTTAGCCCCTCTGTGACTTTAGAAATTCAAGGAATACCTTTCTTGGTTGATTTAATTCTAATCAAATCAGAAGAGATAGATGTCATCCTAGGGATGGATTGGTTAACTCGGCACCACGGAATTATAGATTGTGCCACAAGGACCGTAACCTTAACTTCTGACCTGGGAAGGAAAGTTAATCTTTCGTGTCCTCAATACCTCATCTTCTCCAACCCTTTTGAACCAGGCAATCCTAATTGAAATCCCTGTAGTACGGGATTACCCAGATGTTTTTCCAGATGATCTACCAGGAATGCCACCTAAAAGAGAAATTGAGTTCAGAATAGACCTAGCCCCAGGCACTGCCCCTATCCACAAGAGACCGTATAGGATGGGAGCTAATGAGTTGGCAGAAGTGAAAAAGCAAGTTGAAGAGTTGTTGGCCAAAGGCTACATCAGACCAAGCACGTCGCCTTGGGGAGCGCCGGTTATCTTCGTGGAAAAGAAAGATGGAACTCAACGGATGTGTGTGGACTACCGTGCACTCAATGAAGTCACTATCAAGAATAGTACCCTCTACCACGGATTGATGATCTGTTTGATCAGCTAGAAGGAGCCACAGTGTTCTCCAAGATAGATCTTCGTTCAGGTTATCATCAGTTAAGGATTCGGGAAGAAGATATTCCCAAAACCGCTTTTACTACTCGGTATGGGTTATATGAATGCACAGTTATGTCTTTTGGATTAACTAATGCCCCTGCATTCTTCATGAACTTGATGAATAAGGTATTTATGGAGTACTTGGATAAGTTTGTGGTGGTTTTCATAGATGATATCCTTGTCTATTCCAAGACCAAAGAAGAGCATGAGCAGCACCTTCGCATCACTTTGGAGACCCTTCGGCAGCACCAGTTGTATGCCAAGTTGAGCAAGTGTGAGTTTTGGCTTCCGGAGGTGAAGTTTCTTGGACATGTCGTCACTGCAGGAGGGATTGCAGTAGACCCAACTAATGTTGAGTCAGTAACCAAGTGGAAGCAGCCGCAAACGGTTCCGGAAGTTCGGAGTTTCTTAGGATTGGCGGGATATTACCGTCGATTCATAGAAAATTTTTCCAAGATCGCGAAGCCCATGACTCGTTTGCTTCAGAAGGATGTAAAATTTTTATGGACCCCAGAGTGTGAGCAAAGTTTTCAAGAGTTGAAGCAGAAGCTTGTAACCGCACCAGTGTTGATCATGCCAGATCCCAAGAAAAGATTTCAAGTTTACTGTGATGCATCTCGGCAAGGTTTGGGATGTGTGTTAATGCAAGAAGGGAAGGTGGTGGCATATGCCTCACGGCAGCTACGGTCTCATGAGAATAATTATCCTACCCATGATCTGGAATTAGCAGCTGTAGTGCATGCCTTGAAGATTTGGAGACATTACCTCATAGGTAATAGTAATGAAGTTTTTACAGACCATAAAAGTTTGAAGTATATTTTTACCCAGCCAGATTTGAACTTAAGGCAACGCCGATGGTTGGAGTTGATCAAGGACTATGACGTCAAAATACATTATCATCCAGGGAAAGCTAATGTAGTGGCAGATGCCCTCAGTCGGAAAAGCTACTGCAACGCCATGGAAAGTCAGCAGCTATCGTTGGAGTTATGTGAAGATTTTGGACGGTTGAATCTGAGTATAGTCAGCCAAGGATTTGTGGCAGCCTTGGAAGCACGACCTACCTTGGTAGATCAGGTTCGGGAAGTGCAGAAAGATGATGCAGACATTTTGGAAATCAAGAGGAACATGAAGAAAGGGAAAGCCATTGGATTCTCGGAGGATGAACAAGGTACCGTGTGGTTCGGAGAGCGAATCTGTGTGCCGGACAAGGAGGAATTGAAGAAGCTGATCTTAGATGAAGCTCACGGAACACAGTATTCCATTCACCCTGGCAGTACCAAAATGTATCAAGATCTGAAGGAGAAATTTTGGTGGTCTAGTATGCGGAGAGAGATAGCAGAATATGTGGCCGTTTGTGATGTATGCCAGCGTGTAAAGGCTGAGCATCAGAAGCCAGCAGGATTGTTACAAACCCCTTAAGGTCCCTGAATGGAAGTGGGAAGAAGTAGGAATGGATTTCATCACCGGATTGCCAAGGACCGCATCGGGATTTGATTCCATATGGGTCGTGGTGGACAGACTTACAAAGGTAGCCCACTTCATACCGGTCAAGACCACTTATTCCGGTAATAAGTTGGCAGAGTTGTATATGGCCAGAATCGTATGTTTGCATGGAGTGCCACGCAAGATTGTGTCAGACAGAGGAAGTCAGTTTACCTCTAAGTTTTGGCAGCGACTGCAAGAAGAGATGGGTACTCGATTAAACTTCAGTACTGCTTATCACCCGCAGACGGATGGACAGACTGAACGGGTAAATCAAATCCTAGAAGATATGTTGAGAGCTTGTGCCATTGACTTCGGTGGAAGTTGGGACAAGAGTCTACCATATGCTGAGTTTTCTTATAACAATAGTTACCAGGCAAGTCTGAAGATGGCCCCGTTCGAGGCTTTGTATGGACGGAGATGTCGCACGCCCTTGCTTTGGGATCAGACAGGAGAACGACAAGTATACGGGACGGATATCCTACGAGAAGCGGAAGAAAAAGTGAAGATCATACAGGAACGACTTCGAGTAGCACAGTCTCGTCAGAAGAGCTATGCGGATAACCGCAGAAGAGATCTTAGTTTCAAGGAAGGTGACTATGTGTATTTAAGAGTCACGCCATTCAGGGGAGTACACAGATTTCAGACCAAAGGGAAGTTGGCACCACGTTACGTGGGACCTTACAAGATACTGGAACGGAAAGGAGAAGTTGCTTATCAACTAAAGTTGCCTTCTACCTTGGCGGGAGTACACGATGTCTTTCATGTGTCTCAGTTGAAGAAGTGCTTGCGAGTACCAACCGAAGAAGCTGACCCAGAGCAGATCGAGATTCAGGAAGATCTAACCTATGTCGAGAAGCCCATTCGTATCCTTGAGACCAGTGAAAGGAATACTCGGAATCGAGTGATCAGGTTTTGCAAAGTTCAATGGAGTAACCACTCGGAAGATGAAGCCACATGGGAACGCGAAGATGAATTGAAGTCTGCGCACCCGCACCTCTTCGCCTAAGCTCGCGAATCTCGGGACGAGATTCTGTTTAAGGGGGGTAGGTTTGTAACACCCTGAAATTATTCCTATATAAAATATTGTGCAAAAAGGAATTTTCAGAAATGGAATTAAAAGTCTCAATGAGTGAAAAGAATAAAATCAGGGAAAAATCTGAAGAAAAATGGGCTTGAAAATAATTTTATGAAATCCTTTGCTTAATTATTTAATTTCTGGAATTTTCTGGGAATTAATTGGTTAGGGGAAGTAATTTCGGCAAAATAAATAAGCTCACAGCAGTGAAATAAAAAGAGAAAGGTTTTTAAATCCCCTCACAGTTTCTGGGCCAATTTCCGGCCCATTACTGTGCCGTGCCAGCCCGTGCCCGTGCCCCGCTAGTGCCCGTGCCCCGCTAGTGCCCGTGCCCGTGCCCCGCTAGTGCTCGTGCCCGCGCCCCTGCAGTGCCCGTGCCCGTGCCCTGCCCGCCAAGTCGTCGTCTTCCTCGCGCCCGAAGGCGCTGTAGCACCCGAGCACCGCCGCCGCGAATCTCGCCGAATCCGTTTGCCTTGGACCCGTTCTCTCCAAATCGGTTGAGGGAAAACCTAGCCCTTATCCGCCTCTACCTAATCCCCAAGAGAACCGGAGCTGAATCGTGCGTGGAACGGAGCCCCGAAGCCTTTCGAGTCGGTCTCTCTCTCTCTCTCGTCGCCGCCGCAAAACTCGCCGCATCCGAGCCGGAGTCCTCTTCTCTCCGCCTTAAATAGCGAGTCTGGAACCCCTAGGGCCGTTTTCGCCCTTTGGATCGAGCGCCAGCAAACCCTAGCCGCCTCCCCGCGCCTTGCGCTTGTTCCGCCGCCGCCGCCAGGTTCTGGTTGCACGCCGCCGTCGCCTCAGCCGCCGTCGAAGTTCGCCGCCGCCTCGGTTAGGTTCGCCGGACGCCGCTGAAGCCAGGCCGCCGCCTCGCAGCCCTCGGGAACCGCCGGAACACCATCGTCGACGAAGACCCGAAGCCCGCCGCCGCTCAAGCTCGCCGCCGGCTGTCTCCGTCGTCGTTCTTCGCCGTTTCACCCTCGGTAACGACGCCTCGACCCCTTTATCCTTTCCCGCTCTCCCGTGCGTCGCCGCCGTCGCTGTAGCCGTCGACCATCGGGTTTAGCGCCGCCGCCGTCGCTGTAGTTGTCGCCGGGGTCGCCGTTGTGGGCGCCAGTTCGGTGCCATCTCGTCGCCATAGGCCGATCCTTTCGGGATCGATGTGAGCCGTCGGGTCCTATCGGCTAGATCCCATCCGTTCGATCCAAACCCTAGAGATCCCAGCCCCCGTGGACAGCGGTGGACTCGGTTCACCTTGGACCAGACCCCTTCCCTCGCACTGACAGTGGGCCCCACTGGTCAGCCGAGAGTTCCCTTTTTCCTGTGACGTCTTAAATACCTTTTCCGGAAAAAAATTAATTCAATGATGACACAATAAATCAGTTAGTTGTTTTAAATAGGCTTAAAACTTCTAAAGATCATAACTAATTCATACGAACTCGGTTTGAGGTCGTTCAAGTCTCTAATTTCTCTAAAAATCATGAACTATCCATTAAAAATATAACAATGTACTGTTCATGTGTGTTGATGTACTGTTTTTGCTTGTTTTGTTATTTGCCTATAGCTACCGACGCTCAGGAAGAGGCGCAGTTTGTCGAAGCAGGTGTCGAAGACTGTGTGGAGCTGCAAGGCAAGTCACACAGATTCCTCTTTCTCATTGAACATATTGTTCCTATGATTAAAGCTATGCTTTCTTTCAACGCTGCATTTATTTTGGAATGTCATCGGGACAGGAAAACCCTAACTTTTGTTATAGCCCTTTTGAATTGATTACTTGACATTGTACCTATGGGATAATTTTGACTAGCTACCTTTATTTATTGGTTAGCTAGAATAACTCTAGGACCCTGCTTAGCCATGCCTAGCAATTAATAGAATAATTTATGGGTTGTCATAATAATTTCTATACTATTCTTCAGTCACATGAAATGATGATCCCTTTACGACATGGTCGTACAAGGACAACTTAATGGTTCACTAAAACTTGAATAAAAGGTGGGTCGCGAGCACCAGGGTTATGTTTGTTGCTAGCGGTGCTCGTGACAGTTAAGGACCGGTTCGCGGACTACTTGTTGCGAAGCAACACTCGTGCTAACCACAAGCTAGTATGGGCTAGCAGGAGTTTGAAGTGTGCCGAGTTCAATAGGAGGCTCCAGGGCGTGTTTGTGGCTGGTATAAGTCCACACATGGCAGTGCCAATAAGGCCATGCTTCGGGCGTCGGACCGTCTTGCGGGGAGGGTATTGATCACCCCTACCGGAGACCGGAGGTTCGACGGGAGGCTCTCCTATTGGGCGAGTTACATGAATGATCCTGTCACAATTCCTTTCCGAGATACCGTGGTGGTATTTAGGGGCACAGTGATGTGCTGTGGAGTTGTGTCTCGTGGGTAAATTGGTACATCTCTGGCCAGAGTAAAACTATTCGGATAGCCGTGCCCACGGTTAAGGGCGAGCCTAGCAATGTTTCTGTGATTAGTCCCACACTACTTAAATTTAATGGTTGAACAGTGGAACTTGTGTAGCTCCAGGTTGGAGTGGTTGGGCCTATACCGTTTTGGTGAGCGGTATAGCGTGGATTAATACTGTTATTTAATTACTGTTTTATTACTCTCTCAAATGTTTTATTAAATGCTTTTATGCAATTATGAGCCATACTATGCCCTCCTTTGTTATCCCGTGCACTTGCATATTTGCTGTGTGGCTTGCGGAGTATGTCATATGCTCACCTTGCAATCAACAATCATTCAGAGGAGGACTACAGCGAAGAGGACTACTTGGAGGACTAGGAGGGAGCCCAGTCAAGTGCGTGGAGTGGGAATCGTCACGCTGTGGTTTATTTATCCGCTGCTAGAACTTTATTATTTGAGAGGTACCATTCACCTCTGTAATAAATGCGTACGCTATGTAACCAATTACTTTGATTATCAATTTTGTCATGTGTGCCTCGGTTGATTCCTGGACGAGGATTTACACACAATAAAACTCCAGAATTTTGGATGGAAATTCTGGGCGTGACAGCGGAGCTTATATATCTCTTCCCGTCTTCGGCACCTCACCGCTGGCCGCCGTCGATTGTACTCGCTGTAATCCGAGCCGCTCCGATGGTTCGCCTCGGTCCCCTCCTACTACTGGCGCTGCTGCTCCCGCCCTACGCCATCGCTCACCGTCGTCGTTACACTTTGCCGCCGCAATCCGCCGCCACTGAATCACACGCACAAACCCCCTTTGGTTCCTCGCCGCCACGGCCTTCCTTCCTCCCTCTCACCATGGACGCCGGCCCTTTTTCCCCTCTTCTCTCTCTCCGCCACCTCGACATCTCATTGCCGGCCGAACCCCGTCCTCGGCGATGCCATCCAAGCCGCTCAAAATGTTCGCCGTGAACTCCTCCTCCTGCCGACGCAGTCGCTCGCTCCCGAACGCCGCCGTGAGCCGTTCGATCATGGTGTTTCTCCTCGCCCCTGTGACCGTTTGGGACGACGTCCACGTGGACGCCGATCGACCCCGCCCAGTCCCACGCATTCCGACCCGGCCTCTCGCCCTCTCGCCCATGCACCCGGTCCAGCCCCCACACGCCTTTAACGAGTGGGCCCCGTCTTCTCAGTTCACCCGATCCAAACCGTGAGCCCTGGACTGCCGCACTGACGTGAGGACCCCCTTGTCAGTGACCTTACGTCCCAACAGCCTAGCTCACTCTCCTCACTGACTGGTGGGCCATAGATGTCAGGAGGCCTGTCTGTCAGTGACCCAATGGCCAGTTTGCTCCCCTCTGTTCCACTAAACCATGGGCCCCATGCACCAGTGGTCCCACGTGTCAATGACCCCTCCCCCAGTATACTCATTTCCAGGGATTAAATAATTCCTTTTACTTAGTTCCAAAATTCAATTAAACTTCGAAAAATCATATCTTTTTATCCGTGACTCCGATTGACTCCGGTCCAACTCTAGTAATTTTCTAAAATTGAGATCTATCTAATGGCACTATTATTAGTACTAAATAGGATCTTTTTACTGGTCCTTGTGTAGACTTTTGCGTGTTTGCGCATAGTAACGGTCGCTGAAAATAGCGTTTCGGAGTGGATTTTGCGACGATTTCTTGAAGACTTGTGAAGACCTAGAGCAAGGCAAGTCACTTTTAATCAATCGAGCCTATATGTGAACTTAATTATTTTATTTGTGAAATCTTGCATCGATATGCGTGCACCAAGTCGTACGGCCTCGTCTGCAGGTCAGACCAGTGGACCAACCCAACCTTGCTGCATTAAATCCTTCCTTGATGATTGAAATACCCTGTTCCCTTGTAACCACCACTGTCGTGTCTCGGTATTCATGCACTATTGTACGAGTGCTGACGGTCGCCCCCCTTTAACTTAAAAATTTGGAACCTTCTCGGGTAAAATATGGTTTTACAAAACGTTTGGAAAACCTGACACCTGGATCGGTGCCTTGTGAAAGCAAAATGAATTTTAAAATGGAGATTCACGACACAAGGCCGATCTGGTGTGGGTGATGCTTGTGTGGTCGCTTTAAGGACCGATTTCTTCATAATTTCATCCGAGCATATGATCATACAACCACATGGATGAATTGGGAAGCCCCTGGCCGAGTAACTAGACTCTCAGGGATGCCTTGCGTGCCATGGACTGTGGATCGTGCGGGAGGGTGTCAGGGTTGCCTCCTGGGTTCCTGGTACAGCATGGTTTGGGACCTACCTTGTGATTGGTCTCGAGGACCCCCCCCCCCCCAGTTGGCATGGAGTAACCTGAGAGGGCTAGGAAAATGTCTTGTCGCGAAAACCTCTAGGCCACCGATCGTGCCTGCTCAGCGTGAGCTGGTGGCTAGAGTGAGTCGCATCGTGTGGGTAAAGTGTACCCACTCTGCAGAGGTCTAAACTGTTTGAACAACCGTGCCCACGGTCATGGGCGGATGTGAGATGATTCCTTAGCATAGTTTTATTTTACCCTGATTGCAAAAATACGTGTGTGGTTTTGGGAATTGTGAGAAGGAGGCGTCATTAAGGACGCTGGAGGTCCGATGAAATGGCTTGGCTATCGTGGACAGCAAGACTCGGGAAGTCTGGGAAAAAGCTTTGGCTCAGGAAGCCGTTTGATGTGATTCTTGATTGTGAAAACTGGAGAAATGAAGATTGATGCATCTTTCACTCCGATCGGATGAGACTCACCTCGTCCTAATTGTTGAGAAGCATACACTAGCAGATTTAAAAGATTTCAACAAAAAGGAATTACAAAATATCCAGCCTCTCTTTGAAGCCTATAACAACCACCTAAGTTCCCCTGGCTTGCTGAGTACGTAAGTACTCACCCTTGCTCTATATATATATATATATAGTTCTCCGTCGAGAGCTAAAGCTGGAGTTGCAGAGAAGTGAAGATTAGGGTTTCATCCTGATTCCCAGGCGTTGCCTGTGTTTTGGGACTTAGTCCGCTGTTCCGCCGCTACCGCTGCCTCTGTATTGGTCGTTGCTGTCTCCGGCTTATTCCGAAGCTGCAACGTAAGTTAAGGTATAAGTCTATTTAATTATTATCTATTTAAGGTATTGCAATGATGCTCGTCTGTTTGCCGTGGATACCAGTGCTATGTCCTAGGACTGGTATCGGTATCGTGGATCCGCGAGGAAGCTGTTTGCGCTGTTTTCCTGTGGCATGCCCTATTTGGTGCCGTTGTACAACGGTGCCAGATTAGGGTGTGACACACCGCCTGACCGCTTTTGGTCCAACAGCACCGACTGGCCCACACACAAATCAATAAAAATCCGAAATCATAGATGGGCCTTGAATTCGGAATTCAGCCCATTTGGCATTTGGACCATGTTCTGTGCGCGCGGCCCAATAAGATCGTGGCCCGACGGCGTTTTTGGCCCGATTAAATTCGGATTTATTGACAATTTATGTTTAAGTCCCTAGAAAGGTTGATTTTTACACCGGCAGTTCACTGTTCATGTAATATTTACGGTTTGAACCCTTAATTTACCAGAAATTACATCAATTTGTGTTTAGTTGCTGTAAACTTACTGTGTAGACCTTTCTTTAGTTGGTTTTTTGCATGTGAGTCCCAGGACTCGTTAATAACCACGTGATTTGTGTTTTTAAGCATTTATTTGCTTTTAAATTTGATGCAACTCCAACTATATAATCTAGATATGATGCTAGGATAATATGCTTCCATTAAAATGTGTAATCACCCAGTCTAGTGACCCCTCCCTTGGAAGCATTATTTGGGTTTATTTTTTCTCGCATGTGTGATATTTTTCTGTGGGCATAAAATTATTAATTTAATGCCATAAGGCTAATAAAAATACAGAGAATCGGTAAGTGCAAGATAAATTCCTGGAAAATACCAGTAATTACATAAAACTACGTTACATTGTTCTGGGACTTTGTTTTTATGCAAGTTAACCTGGCGTTAGTTTTTTGCATGACAATAGGCCATGTCTGACGCAGACTTCAACAACAGAGGGTTTCCCGTTATCCCCGTTAATGGGGCAAACTGCCAGACCTAGGCCATGGACTGTGAAATCCACCTTTCCACGATGGAGCTATCTGAGGCCATCCGTCTGCAAGGAGCTGGTGTAACTCTGCTTTCGGTAGCGAAGCGGGCAAGGGCACTTGCGTTCATCAGGAAGCACATTCATGAGGATCTCAAGGCTGAACACCTTGAGCTACGTGAACCTCTCACATTGTGGAAGGCCCTGAGGAACCGCTACACCGCCGAGAAAACTGCCATTCTCCCGAAGGCTAGAGCAGACTGGGCTCAACTTCGGTTCTGTGATTTCAAGATCGTGGAGAGTTACAACAGTGCCATGCACCGCATCGTCAGTCGTTTTCGCTTCTGTAACCAGGTGGTGATAGACGTAGATATGATTGAGAAGACTCTTGACACTTTCAACCCTAAAAACTCGATGATGCAAAAGCAATACCGCAAGGCTAAGTACGTCAAGTACTCAAAGCTTATCTAGTCGTTGTTGAACGCTGAAGTCCACAACAAACTTCTGATGGCCAACTACGACGCTCGTCCTATTGGTTCGTAGCCTATTCCAGAGGCTCACGTTGTCCATCAAAAGGGTCAGAGTTCTGGGCAAGGTTCTTCAAGGGGAAGGGACCCGGGAATCGCACACTGCCAAATGGGGCGAGGTTCAAGAAGGTCGCTAACCGGGGCAAGAAACCCCGTAGCCGCAAGGGGCGCAAGGCCAATGCTGGTGCTGCTGGAGGATCTCAGTAGGGTGGTGAGGGTTGTTTCAAATACGGGTCAACAAAGAATTGGGCACGCAACTGCACTACAGAACCTCATCTCGTTGAGATGTACTAGGATTGGAAGAAGAGACAGGGCCCAGAATATTACTTTGTCCAGGTGCCAATGATCGGTGAGAAGCCTATTCCTAAGGAACCTACTGCAGTTCCTAAAGAGTCTATTACTACTGCCGCTGCTGATGGTGCTGCCATGATGTTGATCCCAAGGCTGTTGCAGATGCTGATGCCAGCCTTGGGGATGACTATGGAGACCTTGGGGACTTCGACATAGAGAGCGAAGACCTCTTGGGTGATGACCAGGAGGACGTACATGGGAACATGCAGTAGTTCCCAAATTATCAGTCATGAGTCTTAAATCTAGATTATCATTTTGGTCAATGTAATCTTATCTTTTTAGCAGAACAATGAATCGTTTATGTAATAAAGATGCTATGCATCCTGGTCAGTGGGTTTAGGATGGTCCTTTACATTAATAAAGTTTTCTTGTTAAGTTATATTGGCCTTGTCTTGTTCTATGTTCTTGCTTTTCACTTCATTGATAATAAACTGAATCAATATAATCTCTCATAGAGAACAAGCGTAGTACGATTCAATGGAGCCCGAGACATGCTTGGTTGACAGTGCGGCAACACACTTGATACTACGGGAGACTAAGTACTTCATGACATTGAGTAAGCGGGATGAGATCATCCTCACCATTGCTGGGAGTAATGGTCGCATAGTTGGCTCAGGGCGAGCCACTGTCGTCCTCTCTAGGGATACAAGGATCTTCATTGAAGAAGCGTTCCTATACCCAAATGCTGAACGCACGCTCCTTACTTTTAAGGATATTCAACGTTGCGACTACCACCTCATCACAACATGTGAAGGAGGAGATAAATTTTTCTTCATGACATTGTCTAAGAACGATGAGATCGTAGTGGTTGAGTAGATGCCAGAGAGCTCCGATGGACTGTATTATACTAAAAGAAAACCAATAAAAGAATATGTTGTGATACGGACAATCTATAGGAACCCAGAGTCTTTTAAGATCTGGCATGAGAGATTAGGTCATCCTGGATTGACTATGATGCGGGAAATAGTCACTAGCTCGCTAGGTCGTGGCATAAACACTAAAAACTTCCCCAAAGAGTTTGTGTGTCCCGCTTGTGCAACAGGAAAACTGATCATTCAACCATCCTTTGAGAAGTTGAGGGTCGAACCCCTACGGTTCTTGGAGAGAATCCAAGGGAATATCTGTGGACCCATATACCCTTGGTTTGGGCCATTCAGATATTTCACGGTGTTGATTGATGCCTTTATAAGGTGTAGCCACGTATGCTTGCTGTCTACGAGGAACCACGCTTTTGCCAGATTTATCGCACAGATAATTCGTTTACGTGCAGAGTTCCCCAAGATCCGTATCAAAATGATTCGGATGGATAATGCGAGTGAATTTACATCAAAGGCATTCAATGACTATTGTATGGCCTTAGGCATTAATGTAGAGCATTTTGTTCCTCATGTTCACACTCAAAACGGTCTTGCTGAGTCGTTGATAAAAATGATGAAGTTAATTGCCAGACCGTTGCTATAGGGTAGCAATTTGCCCACTACATGTTGGGGCCATATAGTATTGCACGCTGCAAAGCTAATCCAGTCTAGACCGTCTACATATCACTCTACTTCACCCCATCAACTGGCGCGTGGTTAAGAACCGGTGGTTTCCTATCTGCGTAAGTCCCACCTTGATCGGGACAAAGACCTATTCCGTCCTAGGAGTGAGACTGAGGAAGTGTTGAGACCGGAAATCCCATATTTAAGCACTATAGGAGCACTGATGTACCTTGCGAACTACACCAGGCCTGATATTGCGTTCGCGGTAAATCTGCTAGCAAGATACCGTGCATCTCCTACTAGGAGACATTGGGTTGGCATTAAGACAGTACACAGATACCTCCATGGTATGCAAGATCTCGGCTTCTTCTTTCCAAGGCAACAAGACTTAATCATGGTGGGCTATACAGATGCAGGATATCTGTCTGATCCCGACAATGCCCGTTCTCAAACTGGTTTTGTGTTTCTTTGTGGTGGTACAGCCATTTCGTGGCGGTCTAGTAAACAGACTTCGATAGCGACGTCTACAAACCATTCAAAGATCATTGCACTATATGAAGCCGCACGAGAGTGTGTATGGCTTAGGAGGATGACTCACCATATTGAGCGATCATATGGTTTGAGTATCCCCAATACCCCCACCATTATCTATGAGGATAATGCAGCATGTGTCGCACAGATGCAGCTAGGCTATATCTAGAACAATATGACGAAGCATATTACTCTAAAATTCTTCTATCCTTATGAGCTTCAGAAGCAAGGGGAAGTGAAGATCCTGCAGTGCAAGTCGTCTGATAACTTGGCAGATTTGTTCACTAAGTCTCTCCCAGTTTGTACTTTTCGAAAGTTTGTTCGTGAAATTGGGATGAGAAGACTTAGAGACTTGCAGGATTCAGGAGGAGTAGAACCCCTGAACATAGCCTAGTCAGTGGATCGGTGAGTCCACAATGTTGTACTCTTTTTCCCTTAGTGGAGTGGAACTTGTGATCCTCACAAAGGTTTTTAACGAGACAACGGTGCCCTAACCTTTTTTCCCACTAGATTTTGGTAGGAGTTTTGACGAGACATGAGTTGATCGCGGATAGATCCAAAAGGGAGTGTTACGAATCCTTATCTCTTTAGGAGATAAAATTCTTTTTTTATGGACCAATCT
Source organism: Oryza meyeriana var. granulata (assembly GCA_003991445.1). Lineage (NCBI taxonomy): Eukaryota > Viridiplantae > Streptophyta > Magnoliopsida > Poales > Poaceae > Oryza > Oryza meyeriana. The sequence goes on from RYFJ01000448.1 coordinate 24,783, forward strand.
GAATTAGTTAATCTGAATTAGTTAGAGATAAATTTATGGTTATTATCTCTAGCCTCCTCTACCTACAAATAGAGGGACATGGGTGGTTTCATTGTACATGTTAATCATTGATTAATAAAAAGAGAGCAACACCTTTATATCCGTATCTGTTGTGTTTATTGTCTTCTTCTGTGGTGTGATTGTGCGGGAAGGGATACGATCTTCTATGTCTTCTCGGCGCCTCATCTGCTATGGGAGGAAAGGGAGCGGATCTGGGCGATCCATCGACGTAGCCGTTCTACAACAAAAATAATCTGAAAATAGTTGATATCTATTTTTAAGTGTGTAGATAGATCAATTAGAATTCGTCTTCGGATTTTTCTTTTTTTATAGATACATTCGTCTTCGGATTGAATGTGCCTTCTTTGTAAGACCAAATTCTAAAAGTCCAGAAGAAATTTGGCCCAGTCCATACTGATGAATTGGTCACAACAATTTCGACTTGCTACATTTGGGCCATTGATATTTTTCCCTCACTGACGATGAATGGAGAGAACTTGTGGCCCAAGCCAACTGGCCCAGTAAATAAGGCCTAGTCGGATCGCACCCCTGCTTCTTCCAAACCGAGCACGACCTCTCCTTCTTCGAGAAGCAGAGCAACCGAACCAATCCCACACAACGCAGCGCCATCGCCGTCGCATTCGATCTCCTCGCCTCGCCTCCCCTTCTCCAATGGAAGACGTACTCCGCATCATCCACAATCGCCTCACGTGCCTCGTCGACCGGCGCCACATGGGCCAGGTATGCCACTCCTGGCGCGTCGCCGTCAGAGAGCAGCAGCATCCGCCGGAGCGGCGCCCGCTCCCGTCGATCCTCCTCCCGAGCGCCGAGGGCCCTTCCTTCTCGTGCGCCCTCCGCGGCTGCGCCACCCACGACTTCGGCGTCCCGGTCCCAGCCGACGCGCGCTACTTCGGCGCTTACGACGGCGACTGGCTCTTCCTCGCCTTCGGCCAGACCAACAACCACGCGCTCCTCAACATCCGCACCCACCAGCTCCTCCCCCTCCCCGGCTTTGTGTTTGGTGGCCTTGTACACCCGCAAGACTTCAGCATGAACATGGTCATGGTTGCTGCGACCCTCTCTTCGCCACCGGAGGACGAGAACTGCGTCGCCGCCGCCATCAGTTTCTACGCGCCCTCAATAACTGGCCCACGCGTTTATGCATTCTGGCGCATGGGGCGTCAAGTTGCGGCGGTGGCGACTGGTCGTGAGGCCACCGCCGGGGCACCTCTGGAGGATGTCATACACCACAACGGAGCCTTCCATTTCCTCACCAGAGAAGAAAACCTCCATGTTTTTGCAGTACAGGAGTTCCACGAAGACGGTAAAGGCAATCTGGTGGTAGCACCCATGGTGATTCGTCGATTCTCGCATGCCGGGCGCAATTACGACGGAAACATGGTTGCTCGCTACCTAGTGGAGTCTCGCGGGAATCTCCTCATGGTGGCCAGGCTCGTTCCTGATCATTCCCCCTTTCCGCTGACGACGTCGGCGTTCAGGGTGTTCGAGATGGTGGAACCGCCGCCGGAGACGCCTATCAACAACGAGGAGTCCCCGTACTCCTGGAAGGAGCTGGACTCGCTGGATGGCCGGATGCTGTTCGTCGCGCGAGGCTGCTCCAGATCCTACAATGCGGCCGAGTATCCTGGCGCCGGGTTCAACGACGGCGTCTACTTCCTGGACGACGGGAGGCTCTACCGCGAGGGGGCGGTGTTGAGGGCCGCCGCGGCCGCCGGGAGGCAATACCCCTGTATAGACAGCGGCAAGTGGCTACCGGCGTCGGCGGCGACGGTTTCCCGCGTGGACAGCTTGTTGCCGGAGCAAGGCCCGTCGAACTACTCACCGCCGGCATGGCTTCTCTGGTAAGAGCGCCCTTGTTAGTTGGATCGTCGTTGTACATGTATGCTTTGATTGCTTTCTGCCGACCTGGCTGAGATGTGCTTAGCTCACAACGTGGTGTCCGTCCAAATCCAATGTTGTTGTGCTGATCAGTGAACGGTTCTTGTTTTCACTCCAGTTCTGAACTTTTTCGTTTTTTCTTTGAGCCATTTCTGAACTTCTGATATGGTAGTTGTCGATTGTCCAGTTTCATTCAATATCCATGTGTACTTGCAATTGCTCGACCTATTGCTCGACCTATTGTAACATCTCTTTAGTAACATCTCTTTAGTAGTTTCTGAGTTGAGTAATTTTATGGTGGTGATCAGAACCGTTGATATACGAATTTTATTGCCAATAAAAAAAATTCTACTATAGGTAGTTGAGGCGGTAGTAAAAATAGATTTGATCTATTAGATTAGAAAATATAAACGGTATATATTGATTTTACTACCAATAGTGAGGATTGTAAAACACTGGTATGTTTACTATTATATACTTCATGATTATAGAATGCATAAAATGGTTGGTGTTCATGACTTGGATTGCATTAGTACACCATGTTGTATCAAATGTATTTGCATTGAAGATGAATTGCTTCTGCAGATTGCTTTCAGTTGGTTCAATTCTCTTCTGAGGAGATCCAGCCAGAAATTCAGAATCCTCGGTGGATGCTACAAATGAATTTCGCGACTATTTTTCTATTCTTTTGCACTTGCGCAGGAGCTTCTTAATTAGTCATACTAAGATAACTCACCGTGAATCGGTTTCAGCTAGCTGTGCAAGCAGTATATCGTCATCTTTGCTTTCTTGATAGTACTAGTTATGCTGATAGGCGTTGTGTTAAGTCTGTCCACTCCTACTGAACAGTGGACAGAACACAGAAGTGGGGACGGCTGGGAGAAGTTGATACACAATGAGATGTATTTCCTATTCACTTCTATCTGAACATGTAGCATCTGTCTGATGGTAAAATCAAAACAGTTGATTAACCAGCTGGTTTCTTAAACATTTGACGTTCGGACCACTAATCTTAACACTCCCAACATCAAATATTATTGACTGGAGGGAGGTACAAAGGCACCCGACTTCAAAACAATAGGCATCGAGACATGGAAATATGGCATGAGAACAGAACTCCTTATTTGAGTTTTGAATTTTTGATTCCGAATATTTTTTTACACAAGGTTGATTCAGAATAGCTTTCAAATGACCTGAAGTTTCTGTTTTTGTCAAGTAGGAGATGCAACAGATGGAAGGGAGAAGCTTTTTATCCTCGCGAGGATGTTGTCTCATCCCTCAAAACATCGCATAGATAGTTATGAAAAAAAATCTAAAAATATTTGAAAATTTTATAATGTGTAGATCGATTAGAATCTGTTTTGAGATTGATTCAAAGTGCTTGTGCTAAAGGCTGTCAAATATCGCACACTAATCCTTTATATCCTTCTGGTAATGAGCGTTCGCGGGCTTCTTATTACGGCCTTGGTTGGCAGGTCAGAATTTCTGCACATTCCCCTATATGGGCCGGAAATTTCAGGCCGAAAATAACATCCTAAAACAAATTAGGCCCAGCCTATCCTGATGAATTTGGCACATCTATTTCGCCTTGCTATATTTGGGCCATTGATATTGTTGTAGAACGGCTAAGTCAACGGATCATCTAGATTCGCTCCCTTCCCTCCCGCAGCAGATGAGGCATCGAGAAGATGTAGAAGACCGTATTCTTTTCTGCACAATCACACCATAGAAGAAGACAATGAATACAGGAGACACAGATATAGGGGTGTTGCTCTCTCTTTATTAATCAATAATTAATGTGTACAATGAAAGCAACCATGTCTCTCTATTTATAAATAGAAGAGGCTAGAGATAAGAACCATAAATTTATCTCTAACTAATTTGGATTGGTCCACAAGAAAGAATTTTATTTCCTAAAGAGATAAGGATTCGTAACACTCCCCCTTGGACCTATCTACGACCAACTCATGCCTCGTCAAAACTCCTACTAAAACCCAGTGGGAAAAAAGCCTAAGAGAAAAAGTACATAGTTGCCGTCATGCGTCATACACCATTACCTCGTTAAAAACCTTTGTGAGGATCACAAGCTCCACTCAACTAAGGGAAAAAGAGTACAATGTTGTGGATTCACCGATTCACTGACTAGACTATGTTCAAGGGTTCTACTTCCCCTGAACCCTGCAAGTCTCTAAGTCTTCTCATCCTAATTTCATGAACAAACTTTCGGAAAGTACAAACTGGGAGAGACTTAGTGAACAAATCTATCAAGTTATCACACGACTTGGACTGTAGGATCTTCAGTTCCCCTTGCTTCTGAAGCTCATGAGGATAGAAGAATTTTGAAGCAATATGTTTCGTCATATTGTTTTATATATAGCCTAGCTGCATCTATACGACACATGCTACATTATCCTCATAGATAATGGTGGGGGTATCGGGGATACTCAAACCATATGATCGCTCAATATGGTGAGTCATCATCCTAAGCTATGCACACTCTCGTGTGACTTCATATAGTGCAATAATCTCCGAGTGGTTTGTAGACATCGCTACCAAAGTCTGTTTACTAGACCGTCACGAAATGGTTGTACCACTATAAAGAAACACAAAACCAGTTTGAGAACGGGCATTATGGGGATCAGATAGATATCCTGCATCTGCATAGTCCACCATGGTTAAGTTTCGTTGCCTTAGAAAGAAGAGGCCAAAATCTTGCGTACCCTGAAGATATCTGAGTACTGTCTTAATGCCAACCCAATGTCTCCTAGTAGGAGACGCACTGTATCTTGCTAACAGATTTACCGCGAACGCAATATCAAATCTGGTGCAATTCGCAAGGTATATCAGTGCTCCTATAGCGCTTAAGTATGGGATTTTCGGTCCCAACACTTTCTCAGTCTCACTCCTAGGATGGAATGGGTCTTTCTCCTGATCAAGGGATCTCACAACCATAGATGTCTTCAAAGGATGAGCCTTTGACATGTTAAATCTCTTAAGGATCTTTCTAGTATAGGTTGACTGGTGCACTAAGATCTCGTTAGGGAGATGCTCGACCTGTAAGCCCAAGCAAAATTTGGTCTGACCCAAGTCTTTCATCTCAAACTCCATTTTGAGATAGGCAGCTGCCTCCTCAATATCCTCTGCGTGGCCAATGATGTTCAAATCATCGACATAGACTGAGATGATACAGAAACCCTCTGGGACTTTCTGATAAACACGGAGGGACCATACTCACTATTGACGTATCCTTTCCCCAAAAGGAAGTCACTCAATTAGTTGTACCACATACGACGAGACTGTTTTTAACCCATACAGCGATCTCTCCAATTTCACACTATACACGTTGCGATTTGCTTTGTTTGGGTCCTTCAACTCATCAGGGACACGCATGTAAATCTCCGAATCAAATGATCTGTACAGATATGCAGTCACCACATCCATCAACTGTATTTTCAATTCCATGCTAGCTGCCATAGACATCAAGTATCGAAACGTTATGCCACTCATTACAGGAGAATAGGTTTCATCATAATCGATGCCAGGTCTCTGCGTGAACCCTTGTGCTACAAGCCTTGCTTTGTATCTCACCACTTTATTGTTTTCGTTCCACTTCCGGATGAAAACACACTTGTACCCAACAGGGCGCACAATGGGGGGCGTCAGACTTACCGGCCTAAAGACGCGCCTCTTAGTAGGGGTGAAAACGGATCGGATAATATCCGATCCAATCCGCTCCGTATCCGTCCGAGGTGAGGATATGGTAAGAGTACCTAGATATCCGACGGATAAGGATTCGGATGCGGATAGGAGAATGCGGATTCAGAGCCGGATATGGTATCGGCAATATCTGGCGGATGTGGATTATCCGAAATTTCAAGCGGATTATCCGGTAGAAGGTTTGGCAGATAATCCGAATTTTTCAGCCCATGTGACCACTCCATTTGGCCCATTTAACTTGAGCTAGCCCATCCATCCATCCATCTAGGCAATACAGCGGTCTAGACAGGCAGACTATATCTATATGGATAATTGGATGTCATTTGTGGATTTGCTATTTATCATGTGATAATATGATATTGTGATGTGTGATGTCCTTTGTTGGTTAAGTGCTTGTTTTGGACAATGGACAAGTTAATTAGTTAATGTGATATTTCAATGTGTGTTTTTATGTGCATATGTCATGTCTCATGTAATATAGTTATTAAGTGCTTGTGATATTGTTACAATATTGTTGCCAATTATATTGATGACTTAATGTTGTATCGATTGTATATACACGTCACGTCCGATGATTTTAATCCATTTTCGACCCAAGTCTAAACCGGCTCCGCACCGCATCCGCCATCTGAAACAATCCACTCCGCATCCGCATACTATCCGCACCCGCTCCGAATCCGCTTAAAAATTATGGTTTAGGATATGGTATGACCACTATCCGTCCGAATCCGATCCGTTTTCACCCCTACCTCTTAGCAAGTGAGCGTAATTCCGTCTCTTTCGCTTCTTTCTATTTGACCCAATCCGAGCGCTTACGGCACTCTACCATGGACTTAGGTTTATGATCATGATCCATCATGTTAGCGATTTTAAAAACGAAATTTATGTCGACATGTGTAGTCTTTCGGTCATACAATTCTCCTAGAACAGCATAGTTTGTGGTAATTTTCTCATTTATTTCCTCATCATGATTTCCCAAAACAGAAGAGGGTTCCGATTTGCCAGTAGAACTAGTGCGCGCGCTAGTTCATTAGGGCCTCTACCCTTCTAGCGTCCATCCCATGGACGGGTCTCCTTAGAGACTACTGAATGGGAGTGTGATGCAGGCGGCTCCGTATTCAGCTCTTGTGGACGTCTCCGCTTAGCCTGAGTCGGACCATCCGGGTTTCTCCCCCTCTTCCTAGGCTTAGGGGCTGGAGTAGAGTCTCCCTCCATGGGTATCTCTACTCTCTTCGGTGCATTTGCCACAGGGATATGCGACTTCGACACTTCTCTTAGATCAGTGAAAGCATCTGGGAGATCATTAGCTAAGTTTTGAAGGTGTATGATACGTTGAATTTTTCATTCAATGTTTGGCGAACGTGGGTCAAGAGTATGGATACTGCTCGAGTTCCATTCTATTTCACGGCATTCCTTAGAGTCGAGGTACTTTCCTCCCTCTAATGTCGGAAAATGCTCTTCATCGAATATGCAATCAGCGTACCGAGCCATAAAGAGATCCCCAGTTTTAGGCTCCAAGTAGTAAATTATGGACAAAGATTCATAACCCACATAGACCCCCACCTTACGGTGCGGTCCCATAGTCGTACGCTGGGGTGGTGAGATCGGCATATACACTGCACAGCCGAACTTACGCAGATGGGAAACCACGGTTCTTGACCACGCGCCAGTTGATGGGGTGAAGCAGAGTGATATGTAGACGGTCTATACTGGATTAGCTTTGCAGCGTGGAATACTGCATGGCCCCAACATATACTGGGCAAATTGCTACCTTGTAGCAATGGTCTGCCAATTAACTTGATCATTTTTATCAACGACTCAGCAAGGGCGTTTTGAGTGTGAATATGAGGAACATAATGCTCTACATAAGCCTAAGGCTATATAATAGTCATTGAATGCCTTCGATGTGAATTCACCCGCATTATCTATCCAAATCGTTTTGATGCGATTCTCGGGGAACTCCGGACACAAATGGATGATTTGCGCGATAAATCCGGCAAAAGCGTGGTTCCTCGTAGACAGCAAGCATACGTGGCTCCACCTTATAGAGGCGTCAATCAACATCATGAAATATCTGAATGGCACAGACCAAGGGTATATGGGTCCATAGATATCCCCTTGGATTCTCTCCAAGAACCGTAGGGGTTCGACCTTCAACTTCTCAAAGGATGGTCGAATGATCAGTTTTGCCGTTGCACAAGCGGGACACACAAACTCCTTGGGGAAATTTTTAGTGTTTTTGCCATGACCTAGCGAGCTAGTGACTATTTTGCGCATCATAGTCAATCCAGGATGACCTAATCTCTCATGCTAGATCTTAAAAGACTCTGGGTTATTATAGATTGTCTACATCGCAATATATTCATTTGGAGGTTTTATTTTAGTATAGTACAGTCCATCGGAGCTCCATGTCATCTTCTCAACCACTGTGATCTCATCTTCCTTAAACAATTTCATGAAGAGAAATTCATCTACTCCTTTACATGTTGTGGTGAGGTGGTAGCCGCAACATCAAATATTCTTAAAAGTAAGGAGCGTGCGTTCAGCACTTGGGTATAGGGACGCTTCTTCAATGAAGATCCTTGTACCTCTAGGGAGGACGACAGTGGCTCGCCCTGAGCCAACTATGCGACCATTACTCCCAGCAATGGTGAGGATGCTCTTATCCCGCTTACGCAATATCGTGAAGTACTTAGTCTCCCGTAGTATCGAGTGTGTTCCCGCGCTGTCAACCAAGCATGTCTCGGGCTCCATTGAATCATACTACGCTTGTTCTATATGAGAGATTATATTGATTCAGTTCATTATCAATGAAGTGAAAAGCAAGAATATAGAATAAGACAAGGCCAATATAACTCAACGGGAAAAATTTATCAATGTAAAGGACCATCCTAAACACATTGACCAGGATGCATAGCATCTTTATTACATAAACGACTCATTTTTCTGCTAAAAAGAGAAGATTATATTGACTTAAGACTCATGACTGATAACTTGGGAACTACTGCATGTCCCCATGTACGTTCTCCTGGTCATCACCCAAGAGGTTGTCGCTCTCCATGTCGAAATCTCCAAGGTCTCCATAGTCATCCCCAAGGCCAGCATTAGTAACTGTAGCAGCCTTGGAATCAACATCCATGGCAGCACCATCAGCAGCAGCAGTAGTAGTAGACTCCTTAGGAACTGCAGTAGATTCCTTAGGAATAGTCTTCTCACCGGTCATTGGCACCTGGACAAAGTGAGATTCTAGGCCCTGCCTCTTCTTCCAATCCTGGTACATCTCAACGAGATGAGGTTCTGTAGTGCAGTTGCACGCCCAATGCTTCGTTGAGCCGCATTTGAAACAACCCTCACCACTGTAACGACCCGTTCTCTTTTCCCTGTTAGAATTCGTTTTCCCGAGTTCGAACTCTTCTCCTATCCCGTTCAGCTGTGCCCCAGTTTTTTTCTCCCTGGCTAGCCGACTACCTTTTCCCCTTGTGCCGAGTAGATTCCTACTCAGTCCCTGTGTCTTGCCTTTTCCCTTGTGTCACTCGGCCACCTTTACTGCCGAGTAACCTTGTGAAGTTGCCTACTACTTTGATAAGCTCCCCGTTGTCTTATCATCTCACCCAGTTGCGCCCCCTCGTTGGATGCCGACCACCGACGTGGAGAAGTAACCAGCTTTCACCTGCTCGCAGCATCGTTCGGACCAGTGGACAATACCCCGCTGGACCAGTGGTTAGTCAACAGCTCTGTCAGTGAGGCTACTCCAACCCGTCCTTGCTACGACCTTAGTATCTTATCGCCGCTACAATGTCTACCAACTCCACCGGCCACACCCAGCTCCAAAGTCAATCCCTGTCTCAACGTCTTATCGCCTTTCTCCATCGCCATGTGTCGACGCGCCCTTGCCTCACGCACTGGCTATAAGTGAGCGCCCATGCTTATTCATTCCCTTGTTTTGCAACCCGGCCATCTCTGCTAAATCATCGTCTTCTTCATCCCCATCGTCGGAGCTGTTTCCTACTTCCCGAGCTCCCTCACCGCTGTTTGCTGCTTCGCCCGGAGTTCCTACCTGTGAGCCTTGTTGCCCGGTTCGCCAACTATCTCCGCCGACTGCTATCCTTCTGCAGTCGACTCCTGCAGCGTTTTTTCCCTTAGTGTTTTATCTCTTTCCAGCTTATCAGTGGTTGTCTTTTCTGCTTGTCCAGAGCCGAAACCGGAGGACGATCCAGAAGCCGTCTTCGCCATGGAAGATCCTTCTCTGGAACAAGGCAAGCCCCTTTGACCATATTGCTTCCTATATATGCAAAATTATATTGTTTGCAAAATATGCATGCTTAGCTTACACTGTAAATTGTTTGGCCTCAGTCTGCAAGCGCAACCGATGGACCTACCCAGTAGTCGCACTATTTCTGGTAGGACTTTGATGTATTTCTCCCTTGAAAGCGCCACAAATGGCACGTTGGCATCATACCTGTTGGGTACGATTGCCGAGTAGAATGCTTAGCCCTGCATCGTTGTTTGTCGTTGGAAAATATGGGTTTTTACTCAATCGTTTGAAAACCCGGTACTCTGTGTATCGGCGTGTTTGTGAAATAAGTAAAAGTTTGGAAAAATCTTGAGGTACAGGGTCAGTGCCTGTGTGGCCTAGCTATGTATTGTCGATAAGGACCGTTTCCTTTGGGAATTCCATCCGAGCATTTTACAGTGCCACCAAACGGGTAGTGTGGGCTGCCCCTGGCCGAGTAAATTGTAGATTTAGGAAAGTCTGGTGCCGACTAGAGTGGACTCATCTGAGTTGTGGCTCGTGGGCCCTGGTGCTGATGCTGGTTGTAGCCGACCTGAGGCATTGATCCTGTGTGGATCCTTCTGCTGGCATTAGATAACCCTAGACTGGCTTTGGAAATGGCCTTGTCACAAATTTCCGGTACAGGCCAGTACTCGGTGTAAGTTTTATGTTGTTTGGGTAAAGCGTGCACCCTCTGCAGAGTTTTAGCTGAACTGTTCGAACAGCCGTGCCCACGGTTAAGGGCGATGTAAGGTGATTCCCATAGCGTAGATTTGCTTGCCAGTGGTTTGTGAAGCTGATTTATGGGAAGGGAATCGTGACCAGAGTTTGCCGAGTAAGCAAACGGAAGGCCTGTGTGGCCAGAAACGGACCTGTGTGACCTGGGGTGTTGAAGCACCATAAGCAAGTGTGTGAAAAGTAATCAGGAGATAAGTCTTCGGGTTGTAGCCAGAAGACGTTAAAGAGCATGCTCCCGGGTTGTAGCCAGGGCAGCAAAAGTTTGAGCTAACTGGTTGTAGCCAGTGTAGCGGATATAACCGGTTGTAGCCGGAAAGTGCTAAAAAGATAGCTGAGATTTGGTTGTAGCCGAGTCTCAGGGTCAACGGGTGGTTGTTGCCACTCGGGATAACAGCAGACCGAATGGAGTGGTCGGAGCCACTCGGATGTTAATCTAATGTGAAAATGGAAGAATATGATTCATTAAGTGGCGAGTTGTTGAAAAGCAACTTGCGGAATGGATCGAGGTGTGAGCCTCTTTCCGACAACTAAAACTTGACACACTAGCATTTTGACAAGCAAAAATATTTCTAAAAGCAGTTTTTCGCAAATAAAACTCTTAGCCCCCTTTGTCTAGCCGTCATGGCACCTTTTCCCGGCTTGCGGAGTACGTCAGTACTCACCCTTGTTCATATATATATTTATTAGGTTTCGAAGAAGAGGAAAACGAAGACTCGACTGCCGCCGAGTTCTTCCAAGACCAAGCCGACTACGAGGACTTCTGAGGTTTCGAGCCTAGTTCCCAACCAAGCCTGTGGTGTAGCTGTGTTCTTCTGCCGAGTGGTTTCTCCCTGCTTCCGCCCTGTTTGTGTTGTTCTTGCTAGTTTACCCTGTTGTTGCTTTTGTCTATCCGGGGCCTGTCCTGGATGGAAACCTTTGTATTATATATGTATGTACTCTGATATGTATATGTTGTACTCTGAGTTGTATCACCGATGACTATGTGCGTATCCGACTACTGATCCAGGGATCGGGTACTGTGTGCACATTGTGGGCCCTCCCGAGGGCGGCCCACAACCACCCTGCTGAGATCCTCCAGCAAGACCAGCATTGGCCTTGCGCCACTTGCGGCTATGGGGTTTCTTGCCCCGGTTGGTGGCCTTCTTGAACATCACCCCATTTGGCAGTGTGCGATTCCCGGGTCCCTTCCCCTTGGAAGAACCCTATCTAGAACTCTGACTCTTCAGATGGACAACGTGAGCCTCTGGAATAGGTTGCGAACCAATAGGATGAGCATTGTAGTTGGCCATCAGAAGTTTGTTGTGGACTTCAGCATTCAACAACGACTAGATAAGCTTTGAGTACTTGACATACTTAGCTTCACGGTACTACTCTTGCATCATCGAGTTTTTGGGGTTGAAAGTGTCAAGAGTCTTCTCAATCATATCTGCGTCTGTCACCACCTGGTTATAGAAGCGAAGACGACTGACGATGCGGTGCACGGCACTGTTGTAGCTCTCCATGGTCTTGAAATCACAAAACCGAAGTTGAGCCCAGTCTGCTCTAGCCTTCGGAAGAATGGCAGTTTTCTCGGCGGTGTAGCGTTCCTTCAGGGCCTCCCACAACGTGAGAGGTTCACGTAGCTCAAGGTATTCAGCCTTGAGATCCTCATGAATGTGCTTCCTGATGAACGCAAGTTCCCTTGCTCGCTTCGCTACCGGAAGCAGAGCTGCACCAGCCCCTTGCCAACGGATGGCCTTAGATAGCTCCATCGTGGAAAGGTGGATTTCATAGTCCATGGCCCAGGTCTGGTAGTTCGCCCTATTAATGGGGAGAACAGGAAACTCTCTCTTGTTGAAGTCTGCGTTAGACATGGCCTGTTGTCATGCAAAAAACCAATGTTGGGTTAACTTGCATGAAAACAAAGTCACAAAACAATGTAACATAGTCGTGTGTAATTACTAGTATTTTTGCGAAATTTATCTTGCATTTACTGATTTTCTGTGATTTTTATTGGCCTTATGGCACTAAATTAATAATTTTATGCCCACAAAAAAATATCACACATGCAAGAAAAAATAAACCTAAATAATGCTTCCAAGGGAGTGGTCACTAGATGTCGATGTTTTACACCGGCAATAGAACTATAGGGCTACTCGGCAAGGGGAAACTCGGTGGATTGCAGAGGAACGTAAAGAAGATTTATACTGATTCAGGCCCTCGAGGTGAGGTAATAACCTACGTCCAGTTATGGTGTAATTCCTCTGAGGTGTTTGTCGATCGATGATCTCGTGATCGCGCGCCCCTTGAGGGGCGCCCTGCCTCCCCTTATATACTAGGGGACAGGGGTACATGATAAGGATCCCAGCCGGATACGGCCAAGGGATTTTCCCTCTTAGAGATAGAAACTTATCCGACTAACACTATGTTTTCCTTATCATACAAGGCAAAATCTGCCGAGTGCTATCTTATCTCTAACTACATGATTCGACCCATCCTCTATCCGAGTAGCCCATATGCTTATGGTGAGGTACCCGGGGCCCATGGCCTTCACACTAGACTAGGTGATTATACATTTTTATGGAAACATATTAACCTAGAATCATATCTAAATTATATAGTTGGAGTTGCATCAAATTTAAAAGCAAATAAATGCTTAAAAACACCATCACATGGTTATTAACGAGTCTTGGGACTCACATGCAAAAAACCAACTAAAGAAAGGTCTACACAGCAAGTTTACAACCACTAAACACAAATTGATGTAATTTCTAGTAAATTAAGGGTTCAAACTGTAAATATTACATAAACAGTGAACTGTTGGCGTAAAAATCAACCTTTCTAGAGACTTAAATGCAAACTGTCAATAAAACCGAATTTAATCGGGCCGAAAACTCCATCGGGCCGCGATCTTATTGGGCCGTGCGCACAGAACATGGTTCAAATGCCAAATGGGCTGAATTCCGAATTCAAGGCCCATCTATGGTTTTGGATTTTTATTGATTTGTGTGTGGGCCAGTCGATACTGTTGGGCCAAAAGCGGTCGGGCAGTGGCAAGCTGGCTAACCGAGAGAGGGAAAAGGGAATAGGGTTTCCCCTATCCCCACAGGCACCCGCGGCGGCGCCCATCGCCTAGCGCCGGCCGGATGGGCACAGCGGCGGTGATAGAGGACGCTGACTGTCGGGGACAATGGAGATAGAGGTGACGCACGAAGAGGAGGCCGACTGGCGACCCATCGACTGCCCAGTGGCAAGACGGCGGCAGTGGCTTCGCTCCCATGTGGCAATCGGTGTAGCGGTGGCCCGACGTTGTGCGGCGGAGCTCCGCCACGACCCACACATCCTCAAGACAGCGGCGAGGCAGAGCTCAATGTCGAGAACCGAACTCCAGCGACAGCGACCGATTCGCATCCAACCCCGGCGTCTTGGCGGATCCCAATCCAAGGTCGGCGGTCGTTCATCCCATCGACCTCCCACCACGGCTCCAAGGCGCGTCGGTGAAAATTGATGGTGACGGCTGCCCGTCCTTGCTATCAGGTCCTGCGGCGGTGGCGTCATGGAGGTATTCCGGCCACGGCGTCCCGGCGGAGTCTCGATCCTCTGGCGGCGGCCGATCGTCCCATCATCCTCCCACCACGGCTTAACGGCGGTGTCGGTGAGAGTTCAACGGAGGCGGCTGCCCTACCTCGACATTGAAAAACCAGTGGCGGGGACAACGTGGGTTTGGGGCTTCCTCCGATGATGGCGGTCTCCCGTAGCGGCACCGGCGGCAAGGGCCGGTGGCGCTTCCAACAGCGACGGCGAGCGGCAGCCACGCGCGTAGATCAACCCAGCGTGGGCGATTCCACGGCGGCGGCGGCGGCCCCCGGTGTAGCATCCATCGAAGAGAGAGAAAACAGAGAGATGCGGGGAAACGCGAGGAAGACGATCGGTTCAACCTAGCCGAACCGGGTTCGCTTCCAGAACAGGGAAAAACCGATCAATTACAACTTATTGCACATGGTTTTACTCCGGTTTTCTCCGGTTATCAACAGATGCAATTGTAGAGTAAAAGCAGAAAATAAATCTACTGCTAATAACAGATCTACTACAAAACATGCATCTAAAAAAACCAAAGAACAAGCATCCACAAGTCTAAAATCAATCTACAAATTGATAAACAACCAATTTTGTTACCGTAGATTGATTAGCGCGAGAGGATTCAGCGTCAGCCCAGTCGGTAGAGCTGCTGATAACATGTTGTAGAATGGCTACGTCGACAGATCGCCCAGATCCACTCCCTTCCCTCCCGCAGTAGATGAGACACCGAGAAGATATAGAAGATCGTATCCCTTCCCGCACAATCACACCACAGAAGAAGACAATGAACACAGAAGACACAGATATAAGGGTGTTGCTCTCTGTTTATTAATCAATGATCAATTTCTACAATGAAGTCACCCATGCCCCTCTATTTATAGGTAGAGGAGGCTAGTGATAAGAACCATAAATTTATCTCTAACTAATTCGGATTGGTCCATAAAAAGAATTTTATCTCCTAAATAGATAAGGATTCGTAACAATTTTCATAATTGTTTGCGCACTGTTTTGACTATTGAGGAATGAGGTAACACTCCCTCGAGTGATCAAAAAATTTCTCCGTTCCATTCCTGCTACTTCTTTGTGGAGGCCATAGGCCCCGGGTACCTCATGACAAGCATATGGGCCACTTGGATAGAGGATGGGCCTAGTCTTGTAATTATGGATACAATAGAACTCGGCAGACTTAACCTTATACGACAGGGAAAATACAGTCCTAGTCGGGCACGTTGTACTCCTAGAAGGAGATCCCTTTGTCGTAGTCCGACTGGGACTCCTACTTTATAACCCTGTTCCCAGTATATAAGGGGAGACAGAGCGCCCCCTGAGGGCAGAGGATAACCAAGATCACCACAACCAAAATCATATAACCTCAAAGGCAATACACAACAACTAGACGTAGGGTATTACTTCATCTCGAGGGCCTGAACCAGTATAAATCGCTTGTGTTCCTTTGCAATCCATCGAGTTTCGGTCCGACGAGTAGCCCTATATATTTATTACCGATACAAAACATCGACAGTTGGTGTGCCAGGTAGGGGCTTCGTCGAGATCATCTTTGTCAAGCCTGATGGATCCAATCAAGGAAGTCGATGGCATCAACTTATTCCTTGGGCAAACAATCAGCTTCGGCAGCCTCGACTTCGTCGCCGACGAATTCGGCAACCTTACCCTGTCCGACTCGGATTCGATCCGATCGATCGGGGATCAAGCCGACTCCGCGTCGGTCGGCCTGCTCAACGCTGCAGCAATCTTTGACGACATGCTGTGGCGATCTCCAATATGCCCGAATCTAGGGACAATTCTTTATTTCAGTATTCGACTCGGACTCGGTTTTGAGTTGGCTGAGATCGGGCTAAGAAAGGAAGAGATCGTCAATCTCCCGTTCAGACTCAGCAACGCCGAGGATATCTTCAATCAACATCTGATGCGGCAAACCCGATCCCCTGGAGTTCAACTTGGATACGGCCCAGAGCGGCTCGAGATCAGATCTAGAGAGGTCGGAGTTGTAATCACCCCCATCAACTATTCCGACTCCGACTCTAAGTCAGACAGCAGTTCGGTAAGCTTCTCGCCGCCACGTGAAGTCTTTATGATATCCAAGGGTTCAGCTCCCACTCAGGAAGCACGCCGACTACGCGAGAAGCAATAGGGAGAGGCCCGCCGACTGCGAGAACAACAAGAGGAAGAAGCAAGACGCCTGCACACCCGCAACGATGACCTACGCACGATTGGGAGGGCTGCTCAGCAACAAATCCTCCAAACCAGAGTCGGCGACCACGACGTTTTCGTTACACCTCAACAGAACGTCGTAGCCGCTGCGACTCTTCTGAACATGCTCTAGTTTGGGCCTGATCACTAGGCCAACCCGACTATAGCAAGGATAAAAGCCATGATCACTGCTGCTGCATGCCAATAGCGTCAACAATCGGGTGATACTCTCATACCGACTAACAGGTCGGCTTCTCCAACGGCGATCTCATCTGCCTCAACGCGACGTTGAGCGGTCGGCTCTAGTCAGCCGCACATGGAGTCACACCACACGACACTTGGCAACCGCAATAATAACCGGCGGCGCCGACATCAAGACGACCGTCGGGACAACCAGGATTTCTGAGGCCGACTACGACGTGATCTTTAGTAGGACATCAACGCTTGGCGCCGCGAACGAGAGGAAGACGGGCTACGCCGACTGCAAGACGAGAACGAGCGCTTCGGCCTCCACCACGAGTGGTTTTACCGTCGTAGTCGGAGCCGGATACCGGCCTTCACCCAGGAGCTACAACAAATCGACTGGCCCTTAGGCTTCAAGCCGACTAAAATTGAAAAATACGACAGGAAGACCAATCCCGAGTCCTAGCTCATGGTCTACACTCTGGCAATCCGAGTAGCTGGAGGAGATTACAAGGCTATGGCTAACTACCTCCCAGTCACTCTGGCCGACTAGGCGAGGACATGGCTAACAAGACTTCCTAAGAGATCAATTAGGTCCTGGGGAGAACTCCAGGAACGCTTCATTGCCAATTTCCAAGGAACGTACAGAGGCCATCTTCCTAGTACGATCTATATCAGTGCCATCAAAAGAAGAACAAGTTTCTTCGTGGTTTCATCAAGAGGTTTCTGAGAAGAGGAATTCAATCCCGAAGATCAAGAACAAGGTCGTCATCGCCGCCTTCCGCGAGGGAGTCAAAGACGCCCCCGTTCATTGCCAAGTTCACTCAGAAACCTCCCGCTTCTGTCAAGGCTCTTTTCGACATGGCGAACAAATACGTCGACTCAGCCGACGCTGTTGCTGAGGCCCTCGATGACAAAAAGGAACTCCGACAGAAGGTGCGGAAGGACACTGATGACGTGGCCCCGACTAAAGCTGGGAACCGCAAACGCAAGTCGGATGACTTCATTGTGGCAGTTGGTCACAACTGTCTTCGACCTCCTAGAACTAAAGATTATCAAAACGATAAGTGATATACTCAGGGGCTCAAAAGCTCAAATGCAAGGATGCATCCCCACTCCCAACTTGTGCAATACCGAACAGCTAAGTCGCTTTCTGATAAATATTTTTTCCTTTATATGATATTCCTCACTCGGCCTCGCCAGTGCCGCAGCAGCTTACACATAATAGGTGTACATTCTGCATATTTTCTATTTTTGCTCTTAATGATTGCAAAAGTACCCGAGTAGTATAAATTCCGATCAGTGAAACTTTGCTCTATGAAAGACGAACTCAAGCCACCCAAAATGCGTGTCTGGGAAAAAGCCATGAGCCGACTCCCGACGCTAGGAGGCTATGACTAGTTGGGCAGAGTGCTTAAAAGTAAGGGGTCAACTACTCGGGGAAACTAATATCAATAAGAGGAGGAACACATATTTACATCTATTGTAAAATACATAAATTTTCTTCGGGTGATTGTTTTCTTCATCAGATGCTACTCATCCGATATGTTTATAATACAGGGCCAGTTCCGGATACGCGTAACAGGAACTCAGGGCTACGAGCATATCTCCTACGTTCGGGGGCTGGACCAGTCTGCCAAGATACACTTGGAGTGCGACACTTCAAGAATCACTTGAAATGCTCCACGAGAGCCATTGTCCGAGTACCCACACTAGTCGGGACTCGTGTGTGGGCTAAAAACCGACCTCTCGCGCTAGTCGGAGCTCGGGTACCACTCGGCTGGGTGAGGTACACCCTATGAGGGTCACCAACCGAATCCTATGCTAATGTTAGGTTCGGATACCCTATTCGGCTAATAACCGACCTTCGGCACCAGTCGGAGCCCGTGTACCACTTTACTGGGTAAGGTACGTCCCATGAGGGTCACCAGCTGAATCGTATGCTAATGCGAGGTTCGGGTACCCTATTCAGCTAACAAACAACCTCCGGCACCAGTCGGAGCTCAGGTACCACTCCGCTGAGTTGGGTACGCCCCATGAGGGTTGCCAGCCGAATCCTATGCTAATGCGAGGTTCGGGTACCTTATTCGGCTAATATAACCGACCTCCGGCACCAGTCGGGGCTCGTGTACCACTCAGCTGGTAGGGTACGCCCTATGAGGGTCGCCGCCAAATCCTATGCTGATGCTAGGTTCGGGTACCTTATTTGGTCACAACTCTGCCAGGTTGGGTACGTCCATGAGGGTCGCCAGCTGAATCCTATGCTAATGCAAGATTCGGGTACCTTATTTGGCTATAATTCTGTTGGGTAGGGTACACCCCATGAGGGTCGCTAGCCGAATCCTATGCTAATGCGAGGTTCGGGTACCTTATTCGGCTTTGCCGAAGTCAGAGAAGACCTATATCGTCAAAGCGCATCCGAAGTTCTCATGCACTGCGTCACACTTGAGGAGGGCAAGCAAATCCTACAATATATCTACTCAGGCATCTGTGGCAATCATGTTGTATCCAGAACATAAGTCGGAAAGGCTTGCGAATAAGGATTCCTCTGGCTAATTACGGTTACCGACTCTGGAGTACTCATCCTGACATCCGAGGGATGCTAATTTTATAGGGCTGCACTGGGTAGGTCGGTTTAGGCTGGCTTATTCGGCAGTAGGCCAAAAGTATGAGTTTCTCGATAGCACGCTCTATTGGGCCGCTTGCTGACTGTGTTAAAATCACAGTGCAGGTGCTATTCATAGAAACTAATTAAATAATCATATATGCTTTATGCTAAGCCTACAACCGGGTGTATATATTCGGGTATCTGCATTATTTACCAGGTATTGAGGATATATCCTTATAAGGATCGACAGCTGATCTCCATTAAAATTGGGGATGCGGGTATCTCTTAAGTACACCTGACTACGTATTAGGTTAAAATCTATAAAGTGGTACTCGGCTTATATGCTTAGCCATTATTTGCCATGAGCAAAAACCATTCCAGCTGACATGATGCTGAAGAGTCTCATATACCAGTAGTATACTACTCGGGAAAGACTACAAGGTTAAAGATATTTGACTTTATATTTAATTATTTCATAATTAAGCACAAAGTCAGGAGCTACACCTAATAGGTGAGCCTATTCGGCGCACACTATTCGTATTTCTACATGAAGCCGTTCATAGTCTCGTTACCAGCTAACATGAAGCAGGACTCGGGAGAAGAAGTGTGACGCCTCCCCGACTAGGTGGAAGGCCACCATGTGCATACGGCACCCGATCCCAGGATCAGTAGTCGGGTACGCACAACAATGATATAACTCAGAGTTACAATAAATACATAATAGAGTACACATATATATATACAAGGAGATCCATCCAGGACAGACCCGGGATGGGCAAAATAATCAACAGGTAAACTATCGAAAACAGCAAAACAGGGCGGAAGCTGGACAAAAACTACACCACAGGCTCGGTTGGGAACTAGGCTCGAAACCTTCAGAAGTCTTCGTAGTCGGCCTGGTCTTGGAGGAACTCGGCAGCAGTCGGATCTTCGTCTTCTTCTCCAAAACCTACTATACATATATATGAACAAGGTGAGTACTTTCGTACTCAGCAAGCCGGAAATGATGCCATGTCGGTCAGACAAAAAGGGCTAAGGGTTTCATTTGCGAAAAACTGCCTTTATAAACTCTTTTCTTTGCAAACACTAGTGAGTTCCAAATTTTAGTTGTCGGACAGAGGCTCACGCCTCGATCCATTCCGCAAGTTGCTTTTCAACAACTCGCCACTTAATGAATCAAGCATAATCATACATGTTCTTATCATCTTTTACTTCGCATTTGCTGGTCCTGTATCTCCCGAGTAGCTACAACCACTCGTTGACCCTGAGACTCGGCTACAACCAAATCTAAGCTGTGGCACTTAATGCCCGCTACGCTGGCTACAACCAGCTAGCTAAACCGCCGCCCTGGCTACAACCCGGGGGCTCGAACATTGCTGCCCTAGCTACAACCCGTTAGCATGTTCATGGCACTTAATGCCCGCTACGCTGGCTACAACCAGCTAGCTAAAGTGGCTTCCCTGGCTACAACCCAGGAGCACAACTTGATCAACTTGCTGCCCTGGCTACAACCCGGGAGCTTGATCAATCCGTCTTCTGGCTACAACCCGAAGACATCGGTACAACTGTCGCCCTGGCTACAACCCGGGGGCTTAAGTTTGCTGCCCTGGCTACAACCCGGGAGCATGATCTTCATCTTGTTTACTTTTCATTCACTTGATTATGGTGCTTAACACCCCGGATCACACAGATCCGTTTCTGGCCACACAGGCCTTCCGTTTGCTCACTCGGCAAACTCTGGTCACGGTTCCCTTTCCATCAAACACTTTCACAAATCACTGGCAAACAAATCTACGCTATGGGAATCACCTTGCATCGCCCTTAACCGTGGGCACGGCTGTTTGAACAGTTCTGCTAAACTCTGCAGAGGGTGTGCGCTTTACCCATCCGACACGAAAATTACATCGATTACTGGCCTGTACCCAGAAATTCGTGACAAGGCCATTTCCAAAGCCAGTCTAGAGTCATCCAATGCCAGCCAAAAGATCCACACAGGATTTTGTGGTCGGCACTGAACTTCCCTAAACCAACTATTTACTCGGCCAGGAGATCCCATAATACCCGTCTTAGGTCGCACTGTAAGATGCTCGGATGGAATCCCCAAAGGAAACGGTCCTTAATGATAATACATAGCCAAGCCACACAGGCACTGTCTCTGTATATCAAGATTTTCACAACTTTATTTGTTTCGCAAACACGCCGATACACAGAGTACCGGGTTTTCAATCAGTTTAGTAAAACCCAATGTTTTTCCCCAACGACAAACAACGTTGCAGAGCTAAGCCATTCTACTCAGCATCGTATCCTCAGATAGGATGCTAGCGTGCCATTTGTGGGTTCTCAAGGAGAAAATATACCAACATCCTACCAAATATGTGCGGCTACTGGTAGGTCCATCGGTTTCGCTTGTAACCCGAGGCCAACAGTTTAAAAAAGGTGTAAAACTAAGCATGCAATATATTTTTCCAAACAACATAGTTTTGCATATATGGGAAACAATATGATCAAAGAGGCTTGCCTTGTTCCAAGGAGGGGTCTTC
Organism: Oryza meyeriana var. granulata; assembly: GCA_003991445.1. Taxonomy (NCBI): domain Eukaryota; kingdom Viridiplantae; phylum Streptophyta; class Magnoliopsida; order Poales; family Poaceae; genus Oryza; species Oryza meyeriana. The sequence continues at coordinate 46,549 of RYFJ01000448.1, forward strand.
TTCGGCGAAGGCGGCTTCGGGATCGTCCACTGGTTCAGGCTCTGAACAAGCAGAAAGAAACACTGATAAGCAGGAGGGTTAAAACACCAAGAAAAGGATCAAGAAGTAGTCGGCTGTAGAAAAGGTGGCAGTCGGCTGAACCAGGCTTGCGAACCAGGCGACAGAGCTCCAAAGCTTGAGAGGATGAAAACTTAGCAGAGCTGGAGCTGGCCGGTTTGCAAAACAAGGGAAAAGAGGCACGGTTGGCCATATATATAGCCGACGTGCAAGGTTGAGGCACGGTGGAGCTGGGCAACGGGTGGAGCAAGGAAGTCAAGATGAACTAACAGGGATATGACAGGGAGTGACTTTGGAGTCCAACTGGTCAGAGGAGTTGGCAGGCACTGTAGCTGCGATGAGACATTAAGGTCAAGGCTAGGACAGGTTGGAGAAATCTCACTGACAGGGCTTCGGATTGACCACTGGTCCAAGCGATGCAGCAGGTTATTGTCCATCGGTCCAAGCAGTGCTGAGGGCAGGTGAAGACTGGTTCTTCTCCACTTCGGTAGTCGGCGTCCAACGGGCGGGTGCAACTCGGGGGACAAGGAAACAACAGGTCTCAACAAGGTAGTCGGCCACCTCACAGTGCTTACTCGGCAGCAAGGAGGTCCGAGTAAGATAAAGGAAAGGGCAGGATACAAGGACTGAGTAGCAATTCTACTCGGCACAGGGAGAAGGTAGTCGGCTGGCCGGGGAGAAAAACTGGGGCACAGCTGACAGGATAGGAAGGGAGCTCGGGAAAACGAAGACTAGCGGGAAAAGAAAAACGGGTCGTTACAAGAAGCACTCGGACAAAGAGTACTTGGGAGCAATGCACTCGGGAATTCTTCACCGTGGAGGATGAGCACTCGGCATCAGTTGTGACTCAACTATGAAGGTCTCGGGGGCTACTGTGGAGGCCATGGGTCTCGAGTACCTCATGACAAGCATATGGGCCATTCGGATAGAGAATGGGCATAGCCTTGTAATTATGGATACAATAGAACTCGGCAGACTTAACCTTGTACGATAGGGAAAATACAGTCCTAATCGGGCACGTTGTACTTTTAGAAGGAGATCTCTTGGTCGTAGTCTGACTAGGACTCCTACTTTGTAACCCTATCTCCCAATATATAAGAGGAGGCAGGGCGTCCCCTGAGGGCAAAGGATGACCAAGATCACCCTAACCAAAATCATACAACCTCATTGGCAATACACAACAACTAAACGTAGGGTATTACCTTATCTCGAGGGCCTGAATCAGTATAAATCGTTTGTATTCCTTTGCAATCCATCGAGTTTCGATCCGACGAGTAGCACTATATATTTATTGCCGATACAAAACATCAACAATCTTTTTTGATAGGACAAACTTCAATACCTTTGAAAGTTATTCTGAATCAATCCCGTATAAAAAGATTCCGAAGTAAAAAAAATAAAACTCAAATAGGGAGTTCAGTTGTCAACTTGTCATGCCATATTGCCATGACGCCATACGCATACCTTATTGTTTGGGTGTCTTCGTATGTACATTCGGTAAAAGCATTTAATTAAGCAACCAGCTGCCTAATCAATTGTTTAGATTTTGCAACTACAAGTTCAGATAGAAGTGAATAGGGAAGGCATAGAAAACAGCCTTATTTAGAGCAGAACAACCTCTGTTCAGTAGGAGTAATCAGTAGTTGTCAACAGATTGACACAGGGTCTGTATGTTATTAAGAAGGGAAAAAAGATGATCACATTGGATTAATAACCATCTCTATGTTACTAATACTCAACAGTCCCCATCATGTAAATAGTCTAGGAATAAATTGTGGCACATCAAAACAAAGTCAGTGGCATCAATTAGTAGTTCCGGACAAAGTTATACTCCCAGGAAAGAATACCCTTCATATCGGTATGCCGCCCCTCGTATTTTTTTCCTCCTAAAAGGGAGCACCTGCTTTCTAACTATGTAAACAATAATACTCCTCCTAGATGCCATGGTTTGTATACATTATGGTGGTTTACGCTTCATCGTGATTTTCACATTGACTAGGCTTGATTTTTTAAAAAGTTTTAACTGCTGCAACTGTTTGACAATCTACATAATCTTTTATTCTTTCTGATCAACCTATTATCATCAGATTCATACTGTTAATTTCTCTTCCGGTCGCATTGATAGTCAGTGCTGGATCTCATATACAGCTTGTCGGATCTTTTACATGAACTCTATGCAATCTAGCATTCAAGAAAGGAAGAGAGAGAGATCATATCACAAGTTTTGGGCATGTCAGGGTAAACATGAGAGAAGTTAGAAAGGTAATGTACAACATTACTTTGTTGCGCTGTGAAATCGTCAGAAATCTTCAGGTTGGAACCACGCAAAGTTCAGGTGACAAACCACCACCACCACGCTTCAGGAACAGCATCGCCGCCGCCGCCACGGCCACGCCGACGGCGAACCCTAGCATCAGATTCACCAGGTGCCAGTGCCACACCGCCGGAGAGGTCTTGGTCGCCGCTGCCGTAGCCGCCTCGGCGACGGCCGCCGGTCTCTCCCCCTCTGTCGTCGTGGACAGCACATGCACCTGAAGAAGAACAAGACAGAACTTATCCTATGGCCATTTAACCAATCATAGAACAATAGTATCAACAAATTAAAGAAAAAAGATCTGCATCTTAGACAGCTTCACGGCTAGCTGAATCCGATGTTTTTTTTTTTAAGAAACTGAAACCGATGTATTTTTTATCTCATTATGAGTGAAAAGGACGGCAGACTAGTTGTGAAATTTCTAGCAATTCGTGTTCCTTGCAAATCCTTTTGATGCAAAGCATACTTCTATTAGGAAAAGCTAAATTCTGTTGATTAAGCACATTCTTGCAATGCATTATTGACTGCCATATAATCATGCACTAATGCAAACTCATGAACACCAACCATTTCTGCATTCTGTTGTCATAAACAGCAACTGTTGACGGATCAGCACGACAACATCATCCCTTGCAGCAGAGACGAGACGGACTATAGTACAACTCGCTAGAATCTGAGCAAATCTCAGAAAGATCGGCAGCAAGCATTGCCTGTGCCCACGACGATCAAATTAACATGAGCACTCTCACGGGAGAAGCCAAGCCGGCGGTGAGTAGCTCGACGGGCCTTGCTCCGGCAAGAAGTTGTCCATGCGGGGAACCGCCTCCGCCTCTGCCGCCGGCAGCCACTTGCCGCTGTCTCTGCAGGGGCACTGCCATGTGGTGGCATCGAGGAACATCATGAAGTCGTTTGTAGATTCTCCCATGGTCCAGGAAGTAGACGTCGTCGCTGGACACCAACCCGGGGTAGTTGGCCACCTCGTAGGATTTGGAGCAGCATCCGGCCATCCTGTGAGTCCAGCTCGTTCCAGGCGTAGGGGGGCCTCGTTGTTGTTGATGGGCGTCTCCGGCGGCGGTTCCAACATCTCGAACACCCTGAACGTCGACGTCATCGGCGGGAAGGGGGGGAGGATCAGGAACGAGCCTGGCCACCATCAGGAGATTCCGGCGGGACTCGACCAGGTAGCGAACAACGGCGTGTCCGTCGTAATTGCAGTATTGCACCCATCACGCGAGAAGCGGTGAATCTCCATGGGTGCTGTATCCAGATTGCCGTCGCCGTCTACTTGGAACCCTGGTAGTGTGAACACATGGAGGTGTTCTTGTGCGGTGGGGAAATGGAAGGCTTCGTTGTGGTGTATGACATCCTCTAGAATTGGCCCGGTGACGCCCTCGCTAGCAGTCAGCATCACCGCGAACTTGACGCCCCATACGCCAGAATGCGTGAAAGCGCGGACCAGTCATCAGGGGCCAGTATGAGCTGATGGCGGCGGCGATGCAGTGTTCGTCCTCCGTTGGCGAAGCGAGGGTCGCGGCGATCATGACCATGTCCCTGTCAGAATTCAGGCACCCGTTCGAGGCAGACGATTTCGGGGAGGCGGATGCACTGCTTGATGCGGAGGCTGACAAGCCCGTGGTCGTAGGTGTTGCCGAAGGCGAGGAAGAGCCAGCCGCCTCCGTAGGCGCCGAAGTAGCGGGCGGCGCGTGCGTCGTCCGGGACGCGGAAGCAGTGGGTGCCGCAGCCGCCGACGGCACACGAGAAGGTAGGACCGCCAGCGCTCGGGACGAGGATCCACTGCAGCGGGCGCTGCTGCGGCGGCGACGCGACGGCCGTGCGCTAGGAGTGGCAGGTTTCGCCCATGTGGCGCCGGTCGACGAGGCACGGAGGCGCTTGTGGATGAGGCGGAGGACGTCGGCGTTGAGGTCGCGGTTGCACCATGGCGCGTCCATTGGAGAGGCCGAGGCAGGGCTTGCCGGTGGCGAGGGTTGGGTGGTGGTGGAGGTGGAACGCGACGAGGACGCGGCGTCATGTGGCGTTTTTGATGGATTCACTTCCCTTTTGCCGAGAGGAGGCGGCGGCGAAGAGGAGTGGCTTTGGTTTGATTGTTTGAACGAAGAAGAGGAGGCCAACCGTTGAATTTTTTTGATTTTTATATTTATTTATTAAAAGATTTGCAAAAATAGATTTTTGTTTGAAAAAATTGCAAAAATAGACTCCCGCCGCCCTCTGGGAGGGCGATTTTTCCCAGAGGGCGATTTTATGACGTGGCTGACGGCCGTTGGCCCCCCGCCGACGGCCGTCAGCCATTTTGCAGGCGGGCCCCCGGTCTCCCAAAAACCGCCCTCTCGGAGGGCGGCAAGGGGGCCGCCTGCAAATTTGCGCCCGGCGCCCGCGTCAGCGCCCCGCGCCCGCGCCTCGCCCTCGCCCGCTCGCGCCCGCGCCCGCGTCCGCGTCCTCGGCCCCGCCAGAGCCCGCGCCCTCGGCCGCGCGTCAGCACCCCGCGCCCCGCGTCCCCGCGCCCGCGCCCCGTGCCTGCGCCCGCGTCAGCGCTGGCGCCCGCGCCCGCGTCCTCGGCCGCGCGCCCCGTGCCCGCGCCATCGGCCATGCCCCGCGCCCGCGCCCGCGAGTTTTGCAGCGGCCCCCTTGCCGCCCTCTGAGAGGGCGGTTTTTGGGAAGCCGGGGGCCCGCCCGCAAAATAGCTGACGGCCGTCGGCGGGGGGGCCAACGGCCGTCAGCCACGTCATAAAATCGCCCTCTGGGAGGGCGATTTTTAAAAATCGCCCTCCCAGAGGGCGGCGGGAGTCTATTTTTGCAATTTTTTCAAACAAAAATCTATTTTTGCAAATCTTTTAATAAATAAATATAAAAATCAAAAAAATTCGCCAACCGTTTGCCAACCGTCCAGGCAGTTGGGCCTAATTATTGGGCTGGTTTATTGGCCCTCAAGTTTGGACCATATGTAGTGGTATAGTTCGAAGATAGGTGAAGTGAAAGAAAACGCATCATTAATTAAGTATTAATTATTATAAATTTAAAAAATAGATTTATATGATTTTTTAAAATTATTTTTTTATAGAAAATTTTTATAAAAAATACACTGTTTAGCAGTTCGGGAAGCGTGCTTATAAGAAACAAGGGAAAATTTTCTCTTAACATGGAGATTGGAACGCAACCTAAGCCTCCGTTCGGAACAACATGTTGAGAGAAAATTTTACCTCGTTTTTCATGAGCATGCTTTCCAAATTGCTAAACGATGTGTTTTTTTAAAAAATTTTAATATAAAAGTTGTTTTAAAAAATCATATTAATCTATTTTTTAAGTTTAAAATAATTAATATTTAATTAATCATGCGCTAGTGGCTCACCTCATTTTATATGATCTTATTCCTCTTTTCTCTTCCCTCACCTTAAAACTATTCCTAAGCCTTCAACTTTGAAAAGCCTCAAGTTTGGACTATACATGTGTCCTTATGGTGAGTTCAAATATGCTAGTTTGGGTGAAAATCCTCTTTGTTTTTTAGGGCACCCGATTATTCTGCTCTATAAGAGTTAATTGGTACGACAACGCGAAATATCTAGTTGGATGGGATCTCAAGAGAAAGCCAAATAAAACTGTAACCATCCAGCCTCATTGCAGCCTTGTCATACAAATCACCAAATATAATGCAAAACAACCTAACACCAGGCTAAGAACACAAGAGATATTTGGAAGAATAGTTACACCAGTCCACACGGCGAGATATGCCCGTCAAACCACACGAAGGTGGCGACCAAACACGATACATATCTCTGAGGACATGGTCTTCGGTTGAACTACTCTCCATGTATCTCAACTGTTCTAAGCCTATACTCATGCAGACTAGCCTCAGAAAAATTGCTAGTCCACACTTTCATCTCTAGTAATGGTATACAAACATAGGGTATACAATTATAAGTGAAATAAACTTAGATACAACTAAGATTACATAGGCCAAAAGGCCAAATAATATGATTCAGCGGAAGCTTGTCTACCCATACCACAGGCAATTCGACTAGGGGTACACCCCTTAAAGAATCAATCCTGAAGAAACAACGGAATCCCGTAGCACTCAACCTACAACCAGGTAATCAACAAAAGTACAAGCAAGAGTCAGTACAGTACACTACCGAAATAATGTACTGGCAATGACAATCCTACCATACATGCAAGTTCTAAATCAAGGAAAAGCTATTTGTGGGTTCAGTTTTGCATAAAGCTAATTTTAGTTCACAATCATTTTGCAACGGTAATTTAGAAAGCATTTAAACAAGTATAATAAGTAGTGAAGTGATCAACATAATATCAACATAATAATTTTCCTGCTTGTGCCCTCCTCGGCAACAAGTCATCGTAAATATTATCATAAGCATAATAATTTTCAAAAGTCACCAATCCTCATCCCAGTTTTATAAACACATTTAAAAACATAAATCTATACTCAATGAACACAACCATGCCGCTCATGACCGTGAGCACGGCTAACCGATTAGTTTTGACTCTGCAGAGTTTGTACATCGTTACCCACATGATGTGATAGAAGCCCAACGGCTACACTCTAGTTTGTCCGGTACCCGTCGGTACCACCACACTCTTCACGTTGAATGCGGTCTAGAGGTCACAACACAGCTTTTACATTACCTAACATTTAGCCTTGCACCAGCACGAGGTGTGTTACTCCACATCGGGGCGCTACCCCGATGCCGTGGGTGGCGGGCCCACGCCTTAAACCCAGCGCCGTGGCGGCAACCGTCCTGGCTCCCCATGAGGCACACAACGTTGTATTGGACAGACTTAGACGCCTATGCCATGAGGTGATCGCAGTCCCTCATGGTTCACATAGGTAGTTCCTATGAACAGCCCTACAGTACATTCGTAGGCACTACCCCTACTACTCAGCCTACCAAAATGCAAGGCTAAACATTAAGTAACTTAATCCACTATGGCCATCCCATACTAGCACATGTGGTTGTACTGTTTAACATGAGAATATGACACTGAGTTAGGTCCTTAATTGACTCAAGCGAACACTCCCCCTATCGCTGTGCAACTACTACATATGCACACCACTTGCCGCCCAAGTCTAAATCAGATTTTTCATCATTTTAGTTCACAAATAATCAGAGGCTTCACCTCTGTACAGAAGTTATAAAATTCCTATTTTCAAAGGTATATAATAATCACTGTAATAGTTAGCACGTTACTAAGCATGGCTAAGCATAAGCGAGTGTATTAACTTAATATAGACTCCCATGAGTACAAACCAAGTATTTTAATCAAACCTAAGGTTACAAACAGTAAGGAATACAATGTTCTAAGGTGGATCGTGCAACTAATAGGTTATAGCTACCATTTATCACAATTCAAATACTATTATTCACAAATACGCATGCAATTTTACAAACAACACATTTCATTCCCCAAAACATAGGATTCAAATTGTTCAAGGAAGAGGGGAGAAAACTTGCCTTACTCTTGAGTACCCGGATACCAACTATTTCACTTCTTCATCGATATCGAATTCGTTCTCTAAAAGGAAAATAACGTGCGATCGTATAAATAGCAAATAATGTGAAAATTTCAAAATGCTCTAATATGCATGAGATTTATACCTTAGGTTGCTACTGGTCTAAAGTGAATTTAGGTGAAAGAATTTCTATTTTATCACATTTTTTTTGAGAGTTATGAATTTTACGAGTTCTATACGAAAATACGTCCCAATACGATATGAGGTCATAATTGAAGTGATTTTAATATGTGTGAAACTTACACAGTGGTTTGGTACTGGTCTTAGGTGAATTTTTATGAAGAGATTTCTATTTTGCCAACTTCTATTTAGGAGATATGAGTTTATCAATTTCTAGACATGTATATGTATTTATACGTGTATTTTAGTATACCTGTGTTTTAGGGCTAGGTTTTTATAAGAATATAAATCTACATATTTTGATAAAAATGCCTTGTGAATCTACTGCCCTTTGGGTATATTTTATTTAGAGTAAGAATGGAGTTTATATGATTTTTAGAAATCATTTTACCTCTTTATACTCTATACAAAACATTTATCCTTTGCATAAATCCTAAAGGTGGTTCTCATACTAATTTAGCAAGTCTCCAGCTTTTAGACATAAGGAGTAAAATATTCCGAAGCTAACAAAATTGGTTTCATATTATTTGGAGCTTATATGAATTTCTTACATATTTTAGAAGTTAATACATATTCTATATATTAATTTATATATTTACCTATTATAAGTTTCTTATGAGTGTCTTTTATGTAAATGAATTTTAGTTTTAGTTTTCTTCAGAAAAGACCCATATTTTATGAATTTACTAAACCTTGATTTAAGGTAAAGATGAAATAACTAAATTTGCATATGAGTTATGTATTGTATTCTTTATGTTATTTTTGAGAAATTTTAGGTACTGGTTCTTCCAGTTTTCCAAGCAACAGAATAGAGTTCATAAATTTTGTGATTCCAACAAATTTTAGTTCACCCAATTTGGAGTTAAAATGAATTTACTATGGATTTTACAATTTATTCTATTTTTCAGTTGAACAGAAAAGGCTTTTAAGTATTTTATTTGTTCTTCCCTGATTTCATAAAGGATGGGGCCCGCGCGTCGGTGAGACAGAACAGGGCAGGCACGCGCAGCAATGGATCGGACCGTCTGGCCACGGATCAGACGGTCCAGCCAGGCGAAACAAAGGGGGCGTAGCCGACGAGCTTCTCCGCGGCGGCGACAGCGAACGGCGGCCCGGCTTGGGCTGCGGCCAACAGATAAAATGTGGAGGGGACTATGGCGATCCTATTGGTGGTCATTTCGTCACCGGTGGTGACTGGATTCGACGGCGACGACGGCGTAGGCGGCGGGGTGGCTCGGGGTGCTGAGGCAAAACGAGCTACGACTCGTTTCTTTCCAAATCCATGCATGCATGAGTTACTACTTGGTATAAGGATGCTCACCATGCGATGGCCCGAGGCGGAGGAGGGCTGGACGGCGGCGGCCATGGAAAGGAAGTCCGGCGGCGGCGGAAATACTCCGGGTCGGTGGTGCCGTCTCGATCTGCAAGAGGAATCGTCAAACCGAGGTGCGCACGGAGTTAGCAGGATCCTAGAGATGGTGAGGGAGCGAGGAGTCGAGCTAGGACTCACCGGAAAGAACGTATTTCACGGCGGCGGCTCGGAATGGTTCTAAATCGAAGCCGAGGAAGAAGACTCCGATCTCCGAATTCCGGGCACATTGATGGGGGTTCTTGAATGGGTTCAAGAGAGGAGGTCGAGGCGACGACGATGGCGTGCGGGCTTGCCTGTGGTGCACCATGGCGGCTGGAACGGCTTCGGTAAGCCCTACGGCGGCAATCTGGACCCGAGAGCATGCACGGCGGTGACTCTCGCCAGGCAAATCCTAGGGTAAAATGTCAAAAAATGGATCTATTAGAAGACTGGGATGATGTTTCTAGTGATCAAGAACAAGCAAGGCTCACCGGGGTTGAGATGGTTTGGATCGAACGCTGCCGGCGTCGGGAAGATGAAGTTGTGGCCGGCTTTTCTCGAGGTGGAAGTCTATGGTTTCTCTGGAGAACACGATGTGTCGAGGAGGAGATGTCCTGGCGGATTTTTCACTTTTGCAAATGGGAAGCTGACGTGGAGCAGGTCGGCCGTGGTGGCTCTGGGAGGTGTCGACGCGTGGAGGCTACCATGGCGTCTCTCTCGTTCCCTGAGTGTGGTGCTGAGGCTTAAGCGTGTCTCTGGCTGGCTGGTGGGTCCAGGAGTCTGTGGGGCCCACTCGGCATTTGTGAATAGGGAGAGGAATCCTCTAGAGACTAAGTGTGGGAGGCTGCATGAACAGCTGTCTTGCACTGATGATTTTGCCGAGAGTTAGAAAGGGTTCCTAGGTGTTGGTAAAATTCACATGTGTAGATTGGATATATATTCTACTACCCCTGCCTACAAGGTTCCAAGGCTTGAGGCTTTATACTTTTTATGTGTGGCAAAATTATGAAATAGGCTTAGTGTCACTGTTTCTGCTGTGCACTAGTCTGAGTCAGTGAGCTTTGTCCTAATTATTTTATGTTCAATTTTGAAATATTGTACTCTGGCAAATTTTTACTGTAATTATTTCACAATATAATCCAGGTTCTGGTAATTTTTTTGTGAGCAGGTGTTTGATGATTAATTCTGGAAAAATGTCAAATAGACTGTCTGCAGGGAAAAAGTACTCTCTGCCGTGGAATAGTGCTGCTGAATCCAAAACATTTGTTTGGGGCACTTATTGAATTGATAAAATTTTGGTAAAATTACTGGAGATAGAGGAGAATGTGATTAACTTGGCTGACCGAAATTTTGTTGCTAGAAGTGATCTAGTTTATTTTTGCGTGAATTTGCAAGTAGGGTTGTCGATCCAGTTTTTTTTTTGCTGCAGTTTCATTTATTTCTCCAGTGCCTTGCTCTTATCATTTGATGTGTTTTCTTTGGGAGATAATTAAACAAAATATGGTGATAGGGTTCTTGTTGACACACCTGTTGTTAGAATTGCACTGCTTAATTAATTTTATTTTATTTGGTGAATTTTAGAATTATACCCATTCATTTTTAGCTAGCTTCCCAGTCTAGCTGATTTTGAGGGATTTTATTGAAGTACCATTGAAGTGATAAGGTTACAGAAATTACAGTGGATTAATTTTGTGGATAGTGGTTTACAGGAATTTTTTCATAATTTTTATGTTTAACCTATTCTCCTTAGAAATTATTTAGGCTATACAAATGTGTATGCATCCTATTATGAAAGCGCAATATACGATCCAAAAACAATCCAGAAAAAGGTATGCACATGAAATGGTAATAATTTATTTATCTCTATATTCTATGTCAAACTTTTATCTATACATAGTTAGTCATATTATATTTTCTGTTTCTTGTGAGTTAACTCCTAAAATCTTTATGCGTTCCTAAGGTATTTTAACTTGGTCACAACCTCTTATCGTTGCTCCCTGGTTTGGAAATTATAGGATTTTACTTTCGAGGTTTTTTTGTTATTTTGTTTTGGTTAGAATTTCGAAAGTCGAAATTCTGGTCTGTTACAGTTTTTCGCAAGTACGCTTTCTGAACTGCTAAACGTTGTGTTTTTTTTAAAAAAATTATATAGAAGTTGTTTTTAAAAATTATATAAATCCATTTTTTAAATTTGTAATAGTTAATACTCAATTAACCATACGCTAATGGCTTACCTTGTTTTACGTGATCTTCTACTTTCTTCTCTTTACTTATTGTCAAACTAAGCCTTAGCTATTTAAAAGTAAATATTGAAAAATAAACTATAATAAAAAACCTCAAAATCAATTTTAAAATTAATTTTTAAAATTTATATTTTTACTGTGACTTATAAGCTAAAGGATAAACGATAGAGGTGTTTAATAATAAGAAGCAAATGACTAATTTTGTCAACCATGGCAAGAGATCCAGTCGTCTTTGTACACCGCATAACAATTTTTGCATGAACTCTCTGCAAGTCGTACAGCATTTCTAATTTCAAACTAAAATTAATGCAGAGAGTTATAAAACCCTTCTCGTCCTCCTCTCTCCATCTAGAGTTTACACCCTGTTTGCTTGACTTAAATAAGCCACACGTAAAACGAGAAATATTATTAGCGTATGATTAATTAATTATTTATTATTAAAAGTTGAAAAATGGATCTATTTACTTTTTTAGAGCTACTTTCATATAAAAAATTTTTAAAAAAACACACCGTTGATCGTTTTGAGAAACGTGCGCGCGGAAGGACTTCTGCTGGCCTGCTGGAGTGCCGAACACAGCTTAATAGTATGGTTGCATTTTTCTCGGAAGGGCTTCTTTGCTATTAAGCTAATCATGTGGACAAATATGCAAAAAGTACATATCAGGAGAGAAGCGCATTCCTAGCTCTATTTATATCATCTTCTTCCTCTCCAAGCCAAGCGGCTTCATGTCATCCGGAGCCAAGAAAAAATATAGCAAGGAAAAAGGAGAAAAAAAAAAGTCTCTCTTGAGGTAATCGTCTCGATATCTCCTCGCTTTGAACTCTCCGCTGGAATTTTTCTTGTATCTACCTAGTTGGTGATTTCTTCAATTTCAATCCGTTACCCCAGCAATCCGTGTAGATCTGGTAAATTTGTTTCTCACACATTTTTACGCTCCGTTGGGCCGTTGGTGGTTTAATGCTCGGATCTAATTTTTGTGATTTCGTTGGACCAAATTGGTGCCTTGCGACTCAAAATTATCTGTTAATTGATTATAAGAAAAAAAAACAGTAGTTTAAATTAGCATATAAGTAAAAAATAAAAGAAATCAATAAGAAAAAATTAGAGGAGATACTTAATATCTCAGATTCCCAGCCATCCCTATATGTGCCCATTAACATATAAGTAAAAAAATAAAAAAATCAGTAAGAAAAAATTAGAGGAGGTACCAATATCTTAGATTCCCAGCCATCCCTACCTGTGCCCAAGAAAAAAAAGAAGAGAATTTTTTTTTGCAATAAAAAGAAAATTATTGTGCCTCGAGTCCCGTCCCCTCGGCGTCGACTCCGGTCTTCTCTCTTCCCGAGTTAGCCCGCCGCCTGCGACGATCTCCCGCGAGCAGGGGCGCCGTCGTGCTGCTGTTTCCGCTGCATCCTCACCGGTGAGCATCCATCCATCCGTTACGCAGCCGCATCCTCTTTCTCATTCTCTCTCTATCCACGTACTTTTTTCTGGAATTTGCATTAACCCTAGGTTATCTTCTAGATCTGGAAGTTTTTCTCTTAATTTGCATTAACCTTAATACTAATAACAGTATTTTTGTGCCCAAAAAGTTTGGGGTTCAGCTGAAACCCCATGTCCCACGTTCAGATTAACCAACTAATTGTCAGCAATATTGTACTGTTAATTAGCTAGTGAGATGTGATGGTTAGAACGGGATTGCTGAAACATTATTGTTCATCTTTTTTCTTTCTGTGGCAAATATGTGATTGAGATGTTTAATTTCATGTTCTAACTTTGGTTTCTGTATATGTGATTTTGGTAGGTTTAATTGGTGATGGGGAGCTCAGGTTTCTCGTGGACGTTGCCGGTTCACCCAAAGCTCCCTAAGGGGAAGACGGTGGCCGTGGTTGTGCTGGACGGATGGGGTGAGGCCAATGCTGACCAATATAATTGCATCCATGTTGCTGAGACGCCAACAATGGATTCGCTCAAGAAGGTATATTTTCATAGCGTTTTAGTATGTGGCTAAGGCCTTGAGAGTAACACCAGAGATGCAATTTGCTGTATCACTTAGGCTTCGTTTTTAAAGAATCTGTGGTGGTTAGGTGACAGGTGAACCTGAAGCACAAATTCTTTGTTTCCTCCAACCAATCGAGTTCACCGTACCTTTGCTAGGGGCTTCTCCTTCATGTAGTTGTCCTAGTAAATTGAACTCTGTAGTACATTTTGTAGGCTGGTAAGCTTGGGATTTTTAGACAAGTTATAATGGTGAAGAAATACTGTATTTGTTCAGTGTGGTACCTGGATCACTGTCTTTGCATGTTCTTTGCATGCTAACATTCCATTATGAGTTTTAAACAATGAATTCTGACGTTGTTTGCGACATGTATTAGAACAAGTTTTAGTATGCTATTGTTGAAAAACTTTATGATGATTGTTCTTACCCTTTTACTAAACTTCATGGTTTATCTTGTTTTCTATGTTTCAAGGGTGCTCCAGAGAAGTGGAAGCTTGTAAAGGCTCATGGAACAGCTGTTGGTCTCCCTTCTGATGATGACATGGGTAACAGTGAAGTTGGGCATAACGCACTTGGTGCTGGTCGAATTTTTGCTCAAGGGTACACGTTTCTCTTGGTCCTCTTTGTTATTGGCATATTTTTGTCAGCTGTATAGTATCTGTGGATGGACGAAAGGACTAGCTAGTTTGAAAAAGTACTACAATCAGGTTTCGGTTGCTATCTGGCTTATTTGAGTATGCCAGATTTAGTCAAATGGCAACCGTTGGTTCTTGTAGCATCTTTAGTATCAAATTTGCCCAGTTCTCTGCAAACGATGTGGATTACCACATGAAAATGCAAGATGTCATCATTACTATCTCGTGTTATTAGACAAATCATGCACTTCTTTTAGCAGCTACTAACTAAAAAGAAATCCCATCTACTGATGTACACACTTCATTTGGATATGAAGTGTAGTTTGTTTATGAACAACTGTTTGAGCTGTATGCCATCCTTGACATGTAGCAACCTTTTGATGGCATGCCAACTGTTCATGATGCTGTGTAGTTCAAGTTATTCCACTATTTTTCTCTTTAAATTTCTCAATGCCTCAGGTGCCTTTTAGACATTGTCATTATGCCGTGTAAGAAGTCCCCTTTTTTTGAAAAAAAAAAAGGTAGAAGTCTCAGACTTAAAGACTGAAAAAAAATCATGTTCTCCCTTTTCTTTTGTAGGGCTAAACTCGTGGATACTGCTTTGGCCTCTGGAAAAATTTTTGAAGGAGAAGGGTTTAAGTACATTAAGGAGTGTTTTGACCAAGGCACTCTTCATCTTATTGGGCTATTGAGCGATGGCGGTGTCCACTCGCGGCTTGACCAGTTGCAGGTATCGAAACTCTTATCTATAGTTTGCTATCATCTTGTATAATATGAAACACTAATGTTTCTTTGTCAACATTTTGACTGTACAGTTTCTAATTTCTATTCTCTATTGTCATTCCTGTCCATAGTTGCTCCTGAATGGTGCAAGTGCGAATGGAGCGAAAAGAATCCGTGTTCACATTCTTACTGATGGGCGTGATGTTTTGGATGGCACAAGTGTTGGTTTTGTTGAAACGCTAGAGAATGATCTTTCTCAACTGCGTGCGAAGGGCATTGATGCATGCATTGCATCAGGTGGTGGAAGGATGTATGTTACCATGGACCGATATGAGGTATGACTACCCTCCTTTCTCTCTGTCGGTTTGGATTGCTCACATTTACCTCTCCAAGGATCACATTTAGCACTTGGTAGTTCAACTTCTAGTTCTATTTTTATTGCAAAATTTTCTGACTTAGGATAATCTGTACTAATGAAAGTATTGAACTATTTGTTTAATATCTTGATTTTGCAGAATGACTGGGATGTTGTTAAACGTGGATGGGATGCTCAGGTGCTTGGAGAAGCACCTCACAAGTTCCATAATGCTGTTGAAGCTGTGAAAACACTTCGGGCAGAGACCAAGGCTAATGATCAGTATCTTCCCCCATTTGTGATTGTTGATGATAGTGGCAAGGCAGTTGGGCCTATAGTAGATGGTGATGCAGTTGTGACCTTCAATTTCCGTGCTGATCGCATGGTCATGATTGCTAAGGCTTTAGAGTATGAAGATTTTGACAAATTGGATCGTGTTCGTGTTCCAAAGATCCGATATGCTGGCATGCTCCAGTATGATGGTGAGCTGAAGCTTCCGAGCCACTACCTTGTTTCACCACCTGAGATTGAGAGGACATCTGGTGAATACTTGGTGAAAAATGGCATCCGCACCTTTGCTTGCAGGCAAGTGTTTTTTGTTCCCTTTTCCCATTGAATGCTAAACTTGTTAGTTCAACTGTGGAATACTATTTTCATGGACACATGGCTGTTTGTATTCAGCCAATCATGTATTTCAGTATATCAAGTAACATAATTGGAAAATAACTTATAACTGCACTGCAATTTCTTTCTAACGCTGCCAATTTGTACAACTTTACTTTCTACTGAATCGACACGTTTATTCCAGTGAAACTGTGAAGTTTGGCCATGTCACATTTTTCTGGAATGGAAACCGCTCTGGATACTTTGATGAAACAAAGGAAGAATATGTGGAAATCCCCAGTGATAGTGGTATCACATTCAATGTTAAACCCAAGATGAAGGCCCTTGAGATTGCTGAGAAAGCTAGAGATGCTATCCTTAGTGGCAAGTTTGACCAGGTAAAAAACAGCACTTGTGTATGACTTCGATAGGTTTGTTAAATTGTTTGCCCCTAAAATTCTTAACATTCTGTTCTTACAGGTCCGCGTCAACCTTCCAAATGGTGATATGGTGGGTCACACTGGTGACATCGAGGCCACAGTGGTGGCTTGCAAGGCTGCTGATGAGGCTGTTAAGGTGAGAAAGAAGATGAGTAGCTGGCTTCTTCTATGTCATGGCATTGAACCTTCTGTCTTTCTATACTGAAGTTGAATTTGAACCACGCAAATTTGACGAGAATGGCTGTTCCTTCTTTGCGACAGATGATTCTTGATGCCATTGAGCAAGTGGGTGGCATCTATGTGGTCACCGCCGATCATGGCAACGCCGAGGATATGGTGAAGAGGAACAAATCCGGTCAGCCATTGCTTGACAAGAAAGGCGAAATCCAGATCCTTACCTCTCACACGCTTCAGCCAGTAAGTGCCGAGCAGGATTTAAAGGCTTCAATGCTGCTCCCTAATCCCAATTTTACCTGCTTTACTGCATGATTGTGTTGATTTTAATCTTACTGGTTCTATACGTGGATTTACAGGTGCCAGTTGCCATTGGAGGTCCTGGTCTCCATTCTGGAGTGAGATTCCGCAACGACGTGCAGACCCCTGGCCTTGCCAATGTTGCCGCCACCGTGATGAACCTCCATGGCTTTGAGGCCCCCGCTGACTACGAGCCAACCCTGATTGAAGTAGTTGACAAGTAAATTAAATGTAAAACAGCCGATTTTGTTGCTGTGATTTTGCTATGGATAAAAAAAAATGATCTCCGTGATGTTGAATACGTCTAATAAGCAGTCTGCTGGAACCTACGAAGGCTTTATAAACGTGAGTGTGATTTTTTATTTGCGATCTAATGTCATAAATTATCGTCGATCTGCGACTGTGTTTGTGTGCTTGTTAGAAGCTGTCTTTTTTATTTGGAATTCACAACGCTGCCAATTTGCATATATCTACGTAGATACAGTACATACAATTAGGCATAATACTCTCTGTCCTACAATGTAGCTATCTTTAGGTATGCATCTAGACATGTATTTGTGTAGCTTTTTAGCTAAAAGTTTATATTTTGGGACAGAGGGAGTACTCATTAGAGTTTTTATCAAATTTTGAAAAGTTCTACCAGTGTCCTTTCAAATTTAAATTGATACTTGAAAATCATGTACAACACCTTGACAATATTAGACCTAATGGGTTTTACAAGTATATTACAATACAAATTATACTAGCTAAATGTGCATTTGAAAAAACATGTCAGCGTCCAGAACACATATCAATGACCAGAGGAAATATTAAGACATGTCAGCGTCCAAAACACATATCAATGACCCGAGGAAATATTAAGGCCTTTTGAATGAAGGATTTTCAAAAGGATTCCTACGGGAATTGAACTATTTCCTGTAAAAAACCATGTAAAATTCTTGTGTTCCAACGGAGCCCTAATTGTATAAAAAGACAACTGGAAATGATCACCAAAATTGGAAACTACTTAGATGAAGAAATTTAGAATGAGATTTCACAGCCTTCTCCAGGCACTTGTTCAGCAGAAAGAGATGTCAATATTTCATCAGATAGCACAGTGGCTACCATGAAAGAACATTACAGCCGTACAGGTTTGATAACTCACTTGAAACCAAGTATCATCAACATCTCCCCAATGCTACAGTCTATGTGAGGCTGACAACAAATGTTAATTCTACAACCAATGTGGGGGCTGAGAATGGTAGGAGACCACTATTCGCCGAAATAAATATGAATCACCTCAACAGACCTCTTCGTGGCCAGCACCACCTGAGGCAGACGTTAAATCAATTCAATTACAAATGACCAACACCTTGTTGGCAAAAGCTGTATCTGCGGTCAATTCGACCACACATGAACGAGGCCTTGCCGGTTTCCAGTGTAGATCTCATCACGCTCTTCATCATAGTACAGAGCTGTGATGTCCTCGAGGGCCTCCAAGGCTGTACTCTGGAACTTCCAAGCTTTCTTCTGCTTGCACAAATCGCTGGCCTTAATTTTGGCCAAGCATTTCCCAGTCAGTATGTTGCTGATGTTTATTGAGCCAGCTGCATTGGAGTAGACAAAGAAAATGACACTTAGATTATGGAAGCAATGTTTGCACGTTTAGTTATCATGGTGCTTCTTTACAGAGGTGGGGAAATGACTGATACAAACTTATTGGTTAAACATTAGAAAAATTAACAAGAACCTAAGACCTTCTCAAACACATTAGCACACTAATTTTTCAGAGATCAGAAGGCGACAACAATAACTATTGTGACAGCTAATGTAAAAAGTACAAAACTACAAATGGACAATTCACCAAATTGAGGAAAACTACAAATCTTTATATGTTTTGGTCACAGTAAAGCACGATATCATAAAAGGCGGGTCTAATTAAAATAGCTCAATCTGACCAGTAGATGGACCATATCACCATAAATGAGCAAAGATGTATGCCGAAAAATACAAAACGTCTTACCATTTTCTTCTGAAGATGTATCATTGGAATCAGCTTTGCAGTAAGAAATAATTAGATCTTGGTCACTAGTTATGTATATGTTATTGGTATTGCAGTCTGGGTGCCACAACAGGTGGTCCTCAAATGATGTAACTAGTTCGCCTCGGAAATTCCAAACTGCTACAGATCGATTCCGAAAAGTCAGGAACAGTTGCAGCTCATAGAGAAAGATAAAGGCCGATGGAGTCATGAACTCGGTTCTGCTCACTTCTGTCAATTGGAAGTTCCGTACCTACAATACTGAGAATTAAAACCCTAAACAACAAAAGTAATTTGTTTTGCTTGATTGTACAGGACAACTGTGACATAGGGAAAAAAAATTACATCAAGTATTTGAAGATTCTCTCCTTCCTGCTTGACCAGGAGCTTTTCATTGAACTGTTCAATGAAATCAACCTTCTTGTTCCGATGGAGGAGGTGGTTGAAGGACTTCAGAACAGTACCATCTTCAATAGAAAGAATCTTCAGAGGAACAGAGCAGCTTGTTCTTGTATAAATCAATAGCATTATACCAGGACTGCCACAAAATAGCAAATGATTAGACATATAAAGCCACATATCCTATTGTGATGAATAATAAAACAAATTAAGCTAAAGTCTATAGAAAAAGGAACAGTTTTATTAAGCTGCATGGAAACACCACAGGTACAATATCAATGTCTCCTTCTATATGTGCATTAGATATATAGAATATTCTGGCTTTATAAGTTGAGTCAATCTAAAACTTGCTTGTTGAGTTTATTGTTAGTTGTCAATAAGATAAGGTCCATTTAAATGATAATGGAACAGCCTGTTTGAGCAGGCCCATCAGAACGATAAGTTGCATCCAACAGATTATTTAGTTAAGAGATTTGCTGGAAATGGAAAGAAGAGAAAAGTTGGGAGGAGGGGGGTTACCTTATCTTTATTTCTTGAACATTTTTATCTGATATGGAATACAGTAGTGTGTAGTTTTTCAAGTCAAACACCTTGTAAGTACTGTTTGCAGAATGCAAGCATCAGGACAGTTTCAGAATAAAGTCATAACCATACTTTATAGTCAATACAGAAGTTAGTGCATACCTGTCTTGAGCAGAATAAGTTAAAACCTTCCCATTGACATCATCAAACTCCACAAATCCAGGCCATTTCAAGGACTCACTCTCAAAAAGAGGGAAACCAGCATCTGGTTTAGCTCGCCATATATACCTTTAAAGAGTTGAAAGCACCTTAAGCAGATGACATAATATGGAATTCACAACAATGGAAACTCATATGAGACACAAAGCTTACTCTATCCGAGTTGTCCTGCATCGCAAGGCACTGAAATTTTCCGAACCATAAACTGATACTGTGATGAGTGACTCGTTATTTTTGTTGTAAAATAAACTGCGGATAACTTCATCTGGACTTCCATTCAGAAAGCATATTCTTCTATTTGTCTCTGGTAATAGATGAAGGGGATTTTAGTACAATCACAGGAAGCAGAAGTTCACTGGAAGGACGCAGACATACCTCTACTAAAAGCAGCACACACTCCAGACTGTGATAAAGCAAAAACTATGTCACGTGCTGCAACTATCTCAATAATTTTTGACCTTTTCCTCAAGTAAGGTAGTAGCAAGCTGTTCTCCTTAGGATCATGGGTGTCAAACTCTTCCTGAAAGTGACATTAAAGTGCATAATTAAAACATTAGGTAAAACTAAAAGACCAAGAAAAAAACTAAAACAGCCATGAGGCAAAACTGTTACTACATAAACAATGGGAGAGGATCAAAGGTGCAAGCTTGATGGTTTTCATAAGATGACTACGGGCCATTATAAGCATTAATTAGTCCAAGTAGGGTTCCACACTGTTTTTTCAGTGGAGGGTCAACACCACTAAGATGGTTATCTGAGCAGCGAAGTGACAAAAGGCATGACCAACAAGTGACCGAGAAAACGATAGCCTGAGGCAAGTACTAAATTCAACATCTAAAGAAATGATTGCCTTGAAGGACACAGACAGAAGATAGTCATTTTCTATGTACGATTGCAGCAATCTTACTAATCAACAGTTAATCCACACTTAATATTTCCGAACATTTGCAAGAAATAATATGCTTGTGCAGTTGTGCTATACTTGAACTTATATCGTAGTGAAGCAAATACAAACATGATGCCATACAAAAAAAAATGAATCCCCGAACTCATATCGTTGTGACTAGTGAACCCAGATAGGCAACTGCGTGGTGTTAGGAATGAATTTTGCACACAGTTGCACATGACAACTTCCTCGAATCAGCCGTGCTCCCTAAGCTGCTTAACGAAACACACAACTTTCTCATCACATCTGGCAAAACCAGCATAGTGCAGCATTCATGAACCCACTTCAATTCCAATTACAACCAACAGATGACCCAGACCTAAACAGATCTCAGTTTCCCATGCCCGATAAATGGTGGCAACCTACCCCCACCACGAATAGGCTAGCCGAAGCCAACCTCCCAGAGCCACAACCTCCGCCCACAGCGAACCAAGCTACCTCGCCGCAGGCGCACGCGAACAAAATCGAAACAAAGCTAGACACCGGTAGGGTAAGGACGCGGCGCGGGCGCGTGGCGAACCTGTAGCTGTATGTTGCGGAAGCGCTCCTGCGCGGCGCTCATGGAGAAGGCGCGGTCGCGGCTGGAGCTGATCTCCCGCCGCTGCAGCTTCCGCACGCTGTTCACGGCCGCCTCCTGCCTCGGCCTCTTCCTCGCCACCACCCGCCGCCCGCTGCACGGCCGGGGGCTCGCGGAGATCCGCCGCGCCTCCATCCCCACACCACCGCCCCTCCCCTCCCCTCGCCTCAAGCCCCCGCCCCTCCACCAATACAGATCGCTTCACGCCTCCACGGCGAGACGTGCCGCTCGCGCGGGCGGCGGAGCTGGCTCCCAGGCGAAAGGCTTAGGGTTTGGGAGGGGAGCTCGCCTGTTCGAGCTCTCGGCTCGCAGATTGGGGGGAGAGAGAGAGAGGAGAGAGAAATAGAGGGGAGGAGGGAGATTGCCTCGTGCACGATATGGACAGGTGTGAAAGATGAGGCGCCGAGGTGATCCCTGACAGGTGGGCCCTACTTGTCAGCCAGAAGGCAGCGGGGCGCGCGCGGGATCGAAACGTTGGGCTACTGCTGGTTTGAATATTTTCGGGGTCGTGTCCGAACCAGCGGGACCAGCTAATCTCTCCTAACTTTCACTGACGTATTGGCCCAACTTCTATTTGGACCCATAGGTCAGTGAGTAAAGTAGGAAATACACAGTAGGGGTAAGGCTAGATGGGAAACTTAGTGTTTTTTTCCCTTAACATCATGGTGAGCTGGAGCTGAACTTGGAAGTAGCGATGGGTTTGGACTGTGGAGTGTTGCCCTTTTTGAATGGATCGGTTTCGGAATTCGAAATTTGAAGTGCAGCGCCTGATTCTCTCTTTGTTGCCGTAGAAGGTACAGAAATTTTCGGGATGTGTCTGATCATGTATACCACACGCCTAACCTTGCTAATTAGTTGTGATAAAAATGCTAGTTTGGGGACTTTTGCGTGGCTCATGGTTCCTCTTCATTCGCAATCAACTGAATAATCCGATAACCTGTCCACCAACCATACTCCTAGATGTTTAATCATGTATACTGACCGTAGATGTTTTGTAAAGAAATGTGTTTATTGTGCACGTTGGAATATAGCGAAATTTGGTCAGCTACAGTATGATGAATGATTGACACAGCTCGGTACAGCATTGACAAAGACGAGAGAAAAATTGTTTTCTTTTGAAAAAACAAATCTTGTTAATGGGATTTTTCATATTAATTAGCATGGTTGTGCGTACAATAAGTTCTTGTTTGCATGTGATATATATTTATCCAAGGTACTAATGTTCCGTTCTTTTTAGCGTATAGCCTCAGAAAGGCAGTCAAATTATCTAAGCTACACTTTCAAAAGTAGAATTTCTCAAAAAAAAAAAAAAAGAAGAGGGGGGGGGGGTTCTTCATCAGCACTGCTTAGATAAGGTTTTCAAAGTTGTTTGTTAACTTTATAAATAATATTTAATTTATCTATATAAATAAGTAGATTCTTCATCAGTTTCTATCCATATGTTAGCTAAAAAGGTTCTATTCTTGTATTAACAATCTTTATATATTCCATGGTCATCTTGTTTTAACAAATTATTGTCTACGGGCTTCACCGTAAGCTCTACAATTGTTTTCCTAGGCACTCATAGGTCAAGATATGCTCAATATGGCATAACTGTAACACACTGCTTTTAAAATCCATATTAGTCTACACGATAAACAGGCCGATGTATATATAGCACCATATTTACACTTTTGTCCCCGCTTCCTATAAAAGCTGTTAACACCCACCAAAACTTTTAAGTAGGTACTAAACCACCCACCACTAAAACATTTCAGAGCCACTTAAATCTAAACCACACACCATGCTATAGGCTATAAATGGGTTAGAGTGTTACAACAACTCTCTTTCTCTCTCCCTAGCGTATCCTTGAGACCTCAAGGCTTCAACTCTCATGTGGTTTGGCAAAGAGCATCTACATCATGCTCTAGTGTAGCCACCACTGTATGGCATCTCCTTATGACTCCTCTCTCAACAATGATCCCTACTCTTTTACCAGACTCCATGTCTTTATATATATCTGTGTGTGTTTCTATGGTCTGGCTCTGGCTAGTGATGTAGCACCAAATTAGCCATCCTTTACCTCTACTTGGATATGTGCGGATTGCCCTGTCAAGCACCATGTAGCATGGTTTCCATGCCCGACTGCTCATTGGTGAGTGGTGACGACAAGATTTTGGGTTAGCCTTCTCTCCTTCATCTTGTTTAATCCAAATGATGGCAATGGCAAGTATAAGTTGTTTCAGTGTTGTCTTGCTAATGTGCAGTAGATGACACCAAATGTTGCCAACAGTCTTGTGGTTCTTACATTGTCACAGCAAATATCAACCAAATATCAACCACTTAGGACTTATTCGGAATACAAAATTGTAAAAACAGAGAAATAGGTAAAACTTAAGAATATGATAGGATTCTATATGTAAAACAGAGGATTTGAAAATATAGAAGTTTTATAGCATATATATTTGGATGGTGTTTGAATAGGACATAGAAAAAACATACGAATTGTTTTGATTTAGTGCAAGAACTAAAAACCAATATGCAACTAGCTGACAGATGGGCCTTACACTAGTGGGGCCATGTGGTCAGTCAACTATATTAAAGAAGCTCAAATGATTTTGATCTCGTTCTTTGTGCATAGGAAATTTTACCAAGAGTTCTAAGTGGATTATTTTTTCCTATGGTTTTCCCTAGAATTGGTGGTGAAGGAAACATTCGTTCGATATTCCTATAAACTATTTTTGAGGGATCCGAATGATGGGAAAGGAATGTTCCTTTGAAAATCCTTTGAGAATCCCTCAATCCGAAGAGGCCTATGTTGCACTGAGATCAAATATTTATCGCATGCTTGAGAGCTATAGATTGCTTGGTACTTTGTTCCATAAATTTAGTACTCTCTCTATTCATTTCAAAATATAAGTATTTCTAGCATTTAAGTTTTATACCCAATATAAGTATTCTATATTGATTTTCATGATCCTCATCATTTTAATAATTTCAAAACCAATCAGATGTTTGGAAAGAGAATATAAGCAATTCAAAATTAATAACCGAAGTAACAAAAAATAACTTTTTAACCTAAACTTAGTATTTACTAAACAACTTAGAAATTCTTATATTTTAAAACAGATGGAGTAGTTGAGATCAATGCTTTTCAGTTGTATACTTATAATTGGTAGGATGAACAGTTGTAAAATGACAACCTTGATTAATTCCTGATCTTTCCTGTAACGACCCGCTTTCCTTTTCCCTGTTGTAACTGGTTTTCTGGATCTTAATCTTTTCCTATCCTGTCAGCTGTGCCTCCGTTTTCCCTCTCCCCGGCCAGCCGACTACCTTCTCTCTTGTGCCGAGTAGAGTTGCTACTCAGTCCTTGTATCCTGCCCTTATCCTTGTCTTACTCGGACCTCTTTGCTGCCGAGTGAGCACGGTGATGTGGCCGACTACCTTGTTGAGACCTGTTGCTTCTTTGTCCCCCGAGTTGCACCCACCCGTTGGACGCCGATTACCGAAGTAGTGAAGAATCAATCTTCACCTAACCGCAGTATCGCTTGGACCAGTGGTCAGTCCGAAGCCCGGTCAGTGAGATTTCTCCACCCTGTCCTAGCCTTGACCTTAATGTCTCATCGCAGCTACAGTGCCTGCCAACTCCTCTGACCAGTTGGACTCCAAAGTCACTTCCTGTCATATCCCTGTCTGTCGGAGGACGAAGCCTCGACGGCGGGAAGTCGGGAGACCCCCCTTTTGAGGTTCGGCCAGGGGAGCTGTTCCTCAGGTGCACGAGGCGTTGGAGAAGATGAGAAAACTATGGCACACAGAGGAGGCGAGAGGATTTATACAGGTTCAGGCCGCCGGAGCGTAATACCCTACGTCCTGTGTGTACGCTATGTGGGAGAATGTGTACGGTTGTGTTACAAGGTGTACCCGGGGAGCTCGGAAGCGTAACCGGGAGACTTGGGGAAGAAGAACAGTAAAGGTTGCCTTGTTGTCTATTGCTCGAGCTTGTGCCCCCCCCCTCATCTGCGGCATGGATCCTCCTTTATAGAGCTCAGGGGAGTCCACAGTGCCGATACGCGGAGGGAGATGCTTTCCGGCGAGCTCTCCTATGCGCCCCTCCGCCTGCGACGCCCACGCCGGAGTTGGTGGAGCGTCCCGTCGCTCCTGTCCGCCTGTGACACCCATGCCGGAGTTGGTGCAGCACGGCGGTTAGGTCGCCTCGGAGAGCAGCCGCTGCAGGCGGCTAAAGTCGTGCGAATGTGACCGAGCATACTGTAACTGCCAGAGCGTGGAAGAAAGGAGCTCTCTCAGTCAAAAAGTCTTCTGACTGCTCAGGGTCTCGTGCGGGTGGACAGGGGTGACGCGCCCTGTCACCACGCCGTCGGCTCACCATAAATGCGGTGGTTGGTGATGGCCAGCTCGAGCCGGCTCCGCGCCCGGGCGCCGCGCGCGTGAGCGCCGAGGCCGAGCGTCCCGGCCCCGGGCAGCGCCCGCAGCCTCAGGCGCTTAGAGAAAAACCAGCGATGGCCAGTTGTTTTTGCACAGAAGTGGGCCCGGGGGGCTGATATGGCGGAGGCCCTTATGTTCCCGAGAATGTGGGACCCCCATTCCCGTTTCGCCGACAGCGGCCCCTGGGCCTGTTGCTCGACTAGGGCTTAATCCGGGCAGGAACAGGGCCATATCTCGGGGAAACGAAAAGGCGCGGGGCCCACCAGGCTTAGCAGGGAACGAGGCGACGCCGTCGTAATTGCGCGGGATAAGACGTGGCGAGGGGAGGTCTTCCACTTCCGGTCCGCCAATCGAGGGCCTAATGGGAGTCGAAGGGGCGCTCCACGGGTTCTCCGAGGCCATAAGCAGCAGCGGACGTAGCCGGCTCCTCCCATTGCTGAGTTGGGACTGCCATTGCCCTCAGCTGTTTCTTGCGCCAGAGCTCAGGCTTCCGCCCGCGCGCGCTTCTCCCTGCTTGGCTCTTCCTTCTCCGCTCCGTCGCCGTATTCACGATGCCGCGCGCCGGCCGCGTGGTACGGCCGCTGGACGGCGGGGCGGTTCGCCGTCGCGCCTGAATGACGACGCGGGGGATGGAGCGGGGTGAAGAGGATGATGCCGGCCGCCACGCGGTGGAGGGCGGCCCCGGAGGTGCGCCCTGGCGAGTCGAGGCCGGCGCCGCGAGGGGCCAACGAAGTAGTGTACTTCGTCGACTACGCGGTCGGCGGGCTTGTTCCGCCGTTCTCCGATTTCTTTTCCAGGTGCTGGAGACGTACGAGGTGCAAATGATGCATCTGACTCCCAACGCCGTGATGGTGCTGGGATTTTCGCGCACTTGTGCGAGATGTTTGTGGTGTGATGCCCTCGGTGGATCTTTTCCGGCGTTACTTCATCATGAAGAGCGCGCCGAAGAACAAGGCCACCGACCTGCCGGAGCGGGTAGGTTGTGTGTACTTCCACGGCCGCCCCGGCGTGAGTTCATCCCGATGGCGCTGCGAACAAATGGGATTTATGGCGCCAGAACTGGGCGAGTTACATCGGCGTTGATGCCAACGACCGGCTCCGGCTGCCGACGAGACGGCCCAGAAGGTGAAGAGCTGGACCGAGCCGCCGCCGGAAGACGCGCGGTTGGCGCAGTGTTGGCGCGTGTCGCTGGCCTGGCGGCGGCGGGTTAAATGCGTACATGGTCGTCGGTGACTTCCTCAGCCGGCGGCTGGCGCCGCTTCACAGGAGGCCCGGGACCTGTTGGCTGTACACTGGGTCCCAAGATTCTCCCAGGACCCATCCCGACGACTGAGTAAGGCGACGATGGGCCTGTTAATGGCGTCGGCGCTGGAAGGAGGGGCGCGGCGGACCGCGCGCTCCCGAGCGGCGGACGCCGCTTTGCAGGACCGCGGTCGGGTGAGGATCAGAAGGATCTCCGCGATTCGACGCCGTGGGATCGTTGTTTCACAGATCACCCCCAGATCGTCGAGTACCCGACGTCTCGGAGGGAGCAGATGTGCCGCTGAAGCGCCGGTGCCGTCGAAGAAGGAAGGAAGCGACCGGCGGGGCCCGATCCGGGACTCGCGGCGGCCAAGAAGGCGAAGGTCGTTGCTCCGGTGACCGTCCATCCCGCCGCTACCTCTCCGAGCCGCGCAGAGCCCGGGAGGACCGGACTGCCATGGCGGCCACCGCTTGCGCGGCGCCGGCAGGCGTTGCTCGGCCGTGGCCCCCAGAGCCACGGGAGGCGATCCGGCCCGGGGCCGGGTCACCGGAGGTCTCGGACGCGGGGGGCATCATTGAGCTGGCGTCGGGAACGCAGAAGCACCGGCCACCGTCGCCGTCTCGGGCGCGCGGTAGGGAAGACAGGATCCCGCGGCGGGAGCCTGCTGTCCTTGAGTCCCAAGCCGTGGAGCTTCAAAGGGCCCCAGGCTAGGTAAACGCTTCGACCCCATTGGTTCTTCTATCTAGCACATTCCCTCATGCGTTTATCGATCTGATCTTTATCCGGCTGGTTTCGGCCTTTACAGGAAGGGGCCAGGGCCGATGACGGCGCCGCGGCCCCGACCGGGGCGGCGCAGTGGACGCGCGACGGCTCCGCCGCGTCCCGCCACGCCCCCGCCATCGCCGGCACGGGTGGTGGATATGGAGGTCGCGGCGGCCGCGCCGGAGCGGGCCTCCGCGGGACCAAGTACGGTCTCCGCTGCGGAGGGGAGAGAGGACGCCGGGGCCCCGCCGTGTCCGCGGGGGGGGAGCGGGCCCTGTCCTTTTTGCTGCGCCGCGACCAGGCGCTGCGCGCGGCCCGAGACACTGCACGCCGCGCTGGGGCAGCTAGTCGTCGCCGCCGGCGAAGTACAGGTGGCGGCCCGCCGCGAGCAGCGCGAGTCCACTCGGCTCCGGGCGGAGCTCGAGAGGGGGCAGGCGGCGATCACGGTGGCAGCGGAGAGTCTCGTTTTCCGTACGATTGCCACTGAAATCCTTGTGTTGACCCGCCGTCAGGAAATCGAGGCGGCGGAGGGGCGCATCGCCCAATTGGAAATTGCCGCCAAGATCGCCGCCGACGAGGCTCCCGCGGCCCGGTCCGAGCGGAGGCGCGGGGAAAGGAGATGACTTCCCGGAGGACCGTCTCCGGGGCGAGGAGGCCGATCTTGCGGCCCGGGAGCGCGAGGTCAGCGCGCGGGAGGTAGCCGTGCGGTGAATGAGGAGGCCCGCCAAGCTTTCCAACGCCACGGCCCAGGACAGCGCATGGCGCCTCCGGGACCAGGAGAAGAGGCTGGCGACCTGGAAGAAAGCCTTGCAGCATGGGAGTCCGACCGCCGACGAGAGGCGAGCAGGCGAAGATGCTGGCCGCCGACCTAGACGCCAAAGCCGAGGCCCTCGGGACACGAGAGGCGATTCTCGAGGAGAAAGGAGGACTCCTTGGCTCGGCGGGAGGCGGCGGTGAAGGCTGCGAGGCCCGGCAGGCGGAGAAGGAGGTCTCCTGGAAACGCCACGGCCGACCTTGAGGCCGTGGCGCGCGGGGCCGCCGTGCGGGCCGTGTCAAGCGGCTCCCGTCATCGGGCAGGCGCGGCCAGCTCAACCGAGAGCTGGCCAGGGCGGAGGGACGGCTGAGATTTGTGCAAGGTAGCCTCGCCCTCCGAAAGAATCTCGACGACGAGGTTGCAGCTTGCCTGGGGCGGTACAGCTCCGATGTCGGGGGTGTCTCAAACGCATCGGCGTCCGGGCAACCTCCGCAGAGGACCGACCTACCCAGGGGGGTCGGTGAGGAGCGCTTGGTGGAGCTCGGCGACTTGCTGGATACGCTGGACCTGCTCCCCCAGCAATTCATGAAGTCCTGGAGAAGGAGGAACAAGAGCTTGCCTCGCGGGTGGCGGGTACGTCCTTGGCTGCTACCAGCTCGAGACGCGAAGTTTTTCCCTGGCCCCGGTGCTGGAGGGATTCCCCACCGATGGGGCAGAAGAGGAGGGCTCGGAAGGCCGTGGCGGCGCTGCCTTGCGACGGTGGAGATTCTTTAACGCGGGGGGAATAAAAACACCCGGAGAAGCCAAGGACCGACGATTCCGGCGAAGAGACTGGGCCCGAGGAGTGACCTTCCCCGGTGCGGCGACGGCTGTGGTCCTCCGCGCATGCTTGTATTTTGATTCACCTGTTTTGTACAAAGAAAAGCTCGTGTGTGTATATAACAATGTTTGTGTTTTTCGCACCTTGGTATGATCGCGTCGCCTGCTCCGGGATTTCAGCCAGTTGACTCGGAAGGTCCATCGTGAGGGACGGTCCGAATTTAGGCATTCGGGTCGGATGTCTTGGGGCATCCGCTAGACCGGTCACCGGCCCGGATCTGCTCCCGCCACGTGGGGGATGTTCCGGGGTTGGCCCCGTAGACGCTGCATAGGTTTAAGGTATGGCCAAGCGTTAAGCTCGTGCCCTTGGCTCGCCGGGAGCCTCTTGGAGACCGACCTCGACCGGGCACGGGGTCGCCGGTAGCGAAACACCCGGCACCTTGGCGGTGGCAGGGGAGGAGCTGGCCGGCCGGGCAACCGCTGCCCGCCCCGGGAATCTAAGCTGCCCGACGGGGGGCGCTGCCCGAGACCCCGGGGCATCGCAGTGTCGGGGCACGGTCCACGACCCGGTCACCAGGCCATGGTAAGCCGGGCGGCACTGACCCAGCAGCCATATGCGCGGCTTCGGCAATCCCACTTGCTTCCGGGCCGAGGAAGCGAAACGCGTGGTCGTAGAAAAGAGAAAAGATAGACGCCGAACAAGCGTAAAGTTGAATGAGGTGCGTATCTGGATGTTTGAGGAGCATGGTGCGGTTGCGCGGGTACGACCTCGGGTAGGGGTTACTGCCAGCTCTATGCTCGGCCTGGGAACCTCTCGGAGATGGTGCGGCTCGCCTTCCACTTAGCGCCCCGGGTCCTGGGGCCTTCTCGGGGGTGCTGTACGCCAAGCACCCTTCTTAACCCTTCCGGGGGAGATCTGGTCTGCACACGATGGACCGTGAGAGTATATGGCTCGTCCCCTTGTCTACTTCATGCTACGAGCCGTGGGGTCAAACCACTTCCGAGGCATCTCCCGGTCGGCCGTGAGGAGGAGAGGGTTTAAGCACAGCATTTCGCCCAACTCCGGAAAGGACGGCCGAAGCTAGCCCAGGCGGGCGTCGGAGCCGCAGGAGCGCGGAGTCGACGATGCTCTGGATCCTATGCATATCGGGGCTGATCACTCGTCGGCAGGGTGATGACCAAATGCGCAGACCAACCGCCGCACGGGCGGCGGCCCGGGTAACCCCCAAGGGATGGGCACCAGGGTGCACAACCGGAAAGGACCAGGGGACTAAAGAGGATATTGAAAAAAGCTGTTATGAAAAAGTGTTTATATGAAATGTCATAATGGGGGCCCGCCAGCTTGAAGTTTTGGCGGGAACCGACGCTGGCCCGAGCTCCCTAAACTTAAGGATATGTTTATGGTAAACTTGCGAAGCTGTTTCGATATTCCAAGATTTGGAAAGCGGGGTCCCATCTCCTGGCCAGTCTTACGCAGCCCGGTCGGGAGACCCGATCACAGGAAGGGGCCTTTCCCAAATGGGGGAAAGTTATTCCCTTCCGGCACGTTAGGCACGGCGGAGGACTGGTCCCGACCTGGAGGTGATCGGGCCGACCGCTTCGCTGTGGTAGCGTTAGCTCTGCGTAACGTGCGACTTCGGAGCGAGGGCGTCGTCTTCGCTCTCGACGGAAGTCGAGGTTGTCAAGTGGCATGTTGTCGTGGTGATGTTGTCGCTGTATGCGCTTGTATCAGACGGGGGGAGCGAAGGTGAGTTGACGGCAGAACGGTCTGCCCGTATACCAGAAAAACGGGGTTCCCCGGTCGCCCGGCTCGGTGGGTGGTACGATTGGCCCACAGACGGCTGGGAGCTCGTCGATCCATTGACGCCGTGTTTTTGAGGTCGTTGTGGACTGTCTGAGGCCCGGTAGGATTCAGCGTTTGCCTCTCGGCCTGCGCATTGCTGGTAGGGTGGGCAGGGGAGGCGGAAGCCGAGCTTATGCGATGTCGGAGCATGTATTCGCGTAGAAGCTCGCTCGTGAACTGCGTGCGTTGTCGGTTGATAATGCGGTTGGGGATCGAAGCGGCTGGTTGATTTCCCGGATAAACTTGAGCGCTGAGTGGGCTTGTCGATGTCGATTACGGGGAAACGTCCGGCTTCGTGAACTTTGTCGATGGCGACATAGAGATCGAGTAACCACTGCCGGCTGGAAAGGGCCAAGAGGATATTGAGTCCCAGAGCGCGAAGGGCGGACAGGGGATCATCTGGAGTGGCTTGCGCAGGCTGGTGGCTCTGTTTTGGGATGAAACGGCACGCGCGCACGTTTGGAACGAGGTCGAAAGGTCTGCAAGGCGTGGGCAATAAAATCCATGCCGGAAAGTTACGACAGGGATGAAATGCGGGGCGTGACTCTACACTCCCCTTCGTGGATTCGGGAGGATTCGACTCCGGAGTCGCGCGGAACGCACTTGGCAGGGCTGTTGGCGCACGCGGTAGAGGTTCCCTTCTACAAGGACATAGCGGTTAGATGCGAGCGATCTTTCTGACTTCCACGTCGTCTTTCAGGGAGATGTGCTCGAGAAGATCCGTCCCGGATTTCGT